>BMAT01011731.1:256968-268984 GCA_019649035.1 Elysia marginata | reverse complement strand
GTGATTATCACACGTAAATTTAATCAAAAATTGTATAAGGTTTTAAAAAAGTTCAGAAAAAACTTCGTTCAAATCAATCACTTGTTACGTTGTTTTGCGACATCCGACTCATTTGTAAAGGTTGTAAGACAGTTTATTAAATTGGGAGGTACAACGAAGGTTCTTGATCGACAGAACGCAAAGAACACTTTTTTCAAACAGTTTAATAACAAAACAGAGATAAACTGCCATTAAACAGAAATCAAGGAAGTAAAATTAATCTTAAAATAGTTCTATCTTATTAAATTGTTTTCGGCCGAAAAAAGCTTATTCCTTACAACGAAAAAAAAACCACATCTTTGACCACTTAGGTAACGATAACTAAGTAGGTTTGGCTCTTAATGAAGTTGCAGGCCCATGTGCCCTACCCGCAACCTGCATTGAAATAATTCGATGGCAGGCTGACTATTTAAATTCCGTTTAATCAAAACTTTTTCACATTTTTCACAGCATCACATAAACAAAACGTCAAGCAAAAGTTTAATATCTCAGCTACATACTTAGCCTTCTATTTTTCGACTTAGTCACCGTCGCGATCAACACACAGCTTCCAACGTTTCACTTGATGGTGCACTCTGTCACTGAAGAATTCAGAATCAGACGACTGTCCACAGCACCATCTGCGAACATCTACGATAACTTCTTCACCATTGTCATTATCCTTCAGGTACTTTTGGAGTTGAGGAAACAAATAATAGTCAGAGAACTCGACAAGATTGAGGCTGTATGCAGGGTGCCGTCGGGTCGTAAGTTCCAGCTGCCTTAGGCTTAAGCAGTCTTGAGTTTGGCGACTGGTGTGCGGGCGCGCATTGTCGTGTTGCAGGATTGAGTCCTTGTCACGCCGAACGCGTCTGGCTCTGAGTTTGAAAGCTCACACTCCCACTTCACAGGTTGACCTAGCTCCAGAAATTCCATGTGGACCACTCCCTCCATGTCCCCAGAAAACGGTGAACAAGACCTTCCTTGCATAGGCAACAAACTTGAACTTCCTTTGAGGTGGAGAAGTTTTGGGCTTATACTCCATCGATTAGGCTTTACTTTCTGGATCATTATAGTGGTGAACCCAGGATTCGTCTCCAGTCAGAATGCTATAAAGAAATGCTTCTTTTTCTGCATTGTAACGCTCTTAGAGATGGGTACACATGTCCTTTCTTTGCGCTTTGATCTGTGCAGTGAGCTGTCCTGAGACGCAACGGGCAGAGGCTTTTCGGTAATCCAGTACAGTTGTGACGATATGGTGCACTAGTTCATTCGAAATGCCTACTTAATCGGCCATTTCCTTTCGTTTAACCCTTTCATTTGCTCTAATCATGCAGTCGACTTTCTCCCGATGAGCCGTGTCCGATGCGGAAAGAGGCCTACACGAACGCTTTCGATCCCGCAGAATTGTCTCTCTGGGGTCTTCCCCTTTAAAAATTCTCACCCAATTTACGAACTGCTCAGTTTGAAATGCTCAGATCACCATTAACTGTCTTCATTCTTTCATGAATGTTTGCCGCACAACTTCCCTCAGGTGCCAAAAACTTGATAACAGAGCACTGTTTGATGAGAAAGTCATTGGAAGTCCTTATTGTCTCAGAAACATGGCTACTCGATCACGTGTTGCACTTCACTGCATTATGAGTACAAATGACGTCATACAAACATGTTATTCTAGTTAAACCTAGGGAAATGGTTCCAGAGTATGTAATATCTTAGGTCGATATGCCGAAAATTGACTGAGTTTTTAGCAAACGGAACAACTATCAGCATGCCCTCGTTCATTTAGTACCGGGGTAGCCAAGATTTGAATGCTTAACAATATAAGAACAATTATTGTAAATACGGCGCTTAACCGATGAACCCCTCAATTAAGACCACCTCAAAAAAGACATAACTTTTATGTGCCTTCGAAATTGAGTATGTCTGCTTATACTGGTAAAGAACATGTTACACCCGAACTATAACCCCCAACCCCTCTCTAAAACCAAAAATTTTAAGCCTTCGTTCAGGGGTTTAAGTGTACTTATTTTTGAAGCTGGAAATTCCCGTTTCGAGAAAGTCAAATAAAATGTTCACAGTTTTCATGTTTCCTGCTTAGCTTTAAGTTGAGCGACCTATTCTGTTCACTGAGACTACCACAGCACATGTACTAAGAGTGTGAAATTCTTCTAGGGCATAATTGGCAGGCTATGTTTTTGTGGGGACGCCCGTCGCTGTTGATCTATGGTGTGTCAAAATAATAATTACAGCGACTAAAAGAAGAAACATATACATGTTTCAAAGACAGCTTCTGTTGAGCCTAGTTTATTGGGCGTAAATAACTTGGCAAGCTAAAGGAGCTATTTTTTTAATCAATTATTACTACTAAAGGAATAGGCCTACATTATTGTCTTCAGGCTGGTTTTACAAACGTTTCTTTTCAACCAACTTAATCAAGTCTACTTAATCTTGTAAAATCAACATTACTTAGTTGTTTTTTTTCTAATATATCGAGTGACCCCCCCCACACACACACACACACACAATTTTTTTTTAACTTTGTCACTCTTTGACTCTACGCCTGCTCATAATATTTATATAAAAATACACACCATAGTAAGACAAAATTATTTATGTCAAGGTGTGTGAAATTTAAGCTTCTGCAGTTCTGGCTATATTGGTTTAGAAGTTGTTTGTCTCTAGGTAACACGCACCTAAGATGTGAAAAAAAAACAGTCCATGTTCTGATGTGTAATCAGTTTTCAAGTGATCTGTAGAAACCCCTTCCCGCTGAACAGCTCGAACTCTTTTGCGCCATGTTGCGAATGCGATTGGCTTGTTTGCTTGCTCAATACCTAGTTGTTTTCAGCACTGTTTTATTTATTTTTTTTTTTTTGAGTAAAGGGATTGATTGATTGAAGGATATTATTACAAGCCCAATTCCACTTTAAAGGTGCTCTCAGGGCTTGGGTCCCAATGACAATGTATGGGCTGCCACCCAGAGACTAGCGGGGATACCATGACTTAGCCTCAGGCGGTCACATTATACTGACACCGACCCAACCAGTAGAGGCCTAAGGGCCGTTGCATTGCGCGGGCGCTCGCGAAGAGCAAGCAAACGGTTCGCCGCGAGCGCTCTCCTCCCTATGCAACGCTATTTTCAGCGAGCGCTTTTTAAAATGGCGGCCACCTATTTAAAGATAGCCGCCATCTTTTTTAAATGGCGGCCACCTATTTAAAGATAGCCGCCATCTTGTTCAAAATGGCGACCACCTATTTAAAGATAGCCGCCATCTTTTTTAAAAATGGCGACCACCCCTTTTAAAATGGAACCAAGTAACATTCCTAACAAAATAATTAGGCCCAATCAATAAAAGACTGCTTATTTTTGAAAACTTGTTCATTAAGCTGCTTTGGACACAAAAATTTAATGATAGTAAAAATTGGCGAAATGTCTCCTAAGCCTAGAGGACTACTTTCGATCTTGACATTTCGAAAGGAAGTGGCGCCATGAAAATTCAGCCAATCAGCGTTGTTTAGTTCGCCGCGCACTACCTCCGAAGGTTGCACGCGAGCGCTCGCGAGCGCTCTCGACAAACGGTGACAAATTTAGCGTTGCATAAGGCGAACGGAAAACGGTTTGCAAACGTTCGCACTATGCAACGGCCCTCCGGACTGTGCTCGGCTGAGGCTCGAACCCGCGACCTCTTGGCCACGGAGCGAAGCCACTACCAACTGAACTATCTAGGCCCCCTTGAGTAAAGGGAATCGACCATCCCATGTAGACCTTCTCAGCAAGCGAGTCCCACATTTCATAGTCAATCGCATTCAAATCTAGAAATTGTGGTGGCCAGTCATCTTTGGCAATGAAACCGACTCTTTGATCTATGAGAAATTGTTGAGTCGAACGAATTGTGTGCGAAGTAGAACCATCTTGTTGCAGGATGAATTCACCTTCAGGAGAAAGTTTTTGACATGAAGAAAGTTCTTCTTTTAAGCAAAGAGATGTTATTCTCTGAATTGGCCCTCATAGTTTTCGCGTGGTGGTACATGGTCGATGTGTCTTTTTCTAACTTTTTTAAACATCTGCCCATTCGTTTTTTATCAACAGATTTCTTTTGTTTTTTGTGTGGTATTGTGGTAATAGTTGTTTTATAATATGCTCAAATTATAAAAATTGCAAAAACACTGTAAGAGATATGGAGCTCTAAAGTTCCGGACAGCTTTGGGGGCCACCCGATATAATTCATGTATTTAAAAACAAAACTGAAAATATTTTTTCTTTCTATAATCTTTGTACAACGGAATGTCCGTATTGCCTATTGTCATCCTTAAGAATATACATTGACCCCCAAAAGATATAGATGTTAAGTCAATTACAGCGCCAATAATTTAAAAAAGAAACAGCGAAGAGAACCGAACGCAAATTACCAGCAAAGTAATTTATGTTTAGCAGCAAAAACTTTCAGGTCCTGAAACATTAAAAGAGTGAGCAATGAAATGAAATTATGGAGAACGAGCTTCCTCCTAATATTTTCCTAACAAAAACCAGTTTTGTAAAATTCCCAGACATAGGCCCTATAATAAATAATCTCTTTTCTTCTGTTTTTAAGGAGGGAAGGGAAGGGTGGAATTTTTATATATGTCAACCGCGAAGAGATACGCGATAAAATTCAATCCATTCTTTAACTTATTTTAAAACACAATATTTTAAGCGCAATACTGTCCGCAGTTGGTGCATGCAGGGGCTATATTGTGTAGCTTTGTAATAAATATATACACAGTTAGGATTTGAATGAAAAAAAAAACGTCCATAGAATTTTGGAAAATAAATGCTTAAATGTCGTGAGAAGGAACCAATGCGCGCAATTGTTTAAACTGTTGCTATACAGAGTCCCTTAAGGGTTAAGTTTTTAGCATCACAAAAATAATGGTCTGGTACAAAACTTACATGCAAAATACATTGACGGTCACGATTTAACCTCTGAAAAGAATGTCTTTAACACTAGATCCTTAAATTGTTAAACTGTGACACAATATATAATTTATGAAATGCATGCAGTATCAATTTTCGTGTTGCAACAAAGCTAGCATTTTATATTGATCTAAAATAAAAATATTGAAAAGAATTTTGTTACGTCAGCACTCTCTCATCCTTTACATGAAAATATTTGTGTAAGCAATAGCTTCACGAACGCGTGAAATTAAGTCTGAAAGTTCGCAAATAGGCAAAGAGTTTTATTTAAAATTGCGCGTCAATAGAATAGTCACACAGATGAGATATCATATTATAATGCAATGTGCAAAACTCATTGCATCTCATATATGGTTTATACTGAGCTACAATGCTGGGCTAGTAATGTGAAATTTGTTATACAAATGTAATTCGACTCATTAACATTTACTATAAAGTTCCCCTGACTATTTGATATAATCATGCCAACACTTCGCAAATTAATGGGTGCTCTTTCGCACGAAGTTCTGTCAAACTTAGCTATCAAGTCGTTCACTTAATGGTGGTGGTGTCAAACGCCTTCTAAGATAGCAAATGAGGGCATCAAAAAGATGGAGTGGGCTCTGCACTATGGTGGGTAAAGTGATATTTCCCAATTATTATATCGAAACAAGACTCATGTCAAAATAAATGCAGTGGGTGTGACTTTATCATACAAAGCAATGCCCTAAACATTCTGCAACACGTGATCTTAGCGGAACTGCTCGGGAACCGATCGTGCAGAAATCATTCAAAATCCCAGCTTAGAAAAATCAAAATATGAAGCGCTTGGTACAATTTCAAGGGTAGATATAGTGGCCAATTCCCTGATTTTACCCGCCTATCCTTTCTCATCAGCTCATTATTATTATTGTTGTTGCTGTTGTTGTCTTTCTGCTAGGAAACCGTCGCTTTTGTTGCTCTTAGAATCTGTATTTTTTTTTTTTAGTTTGTGACGTATCCCCTTGAAAGCTTGATAATTATGTATGGACTAAGATGTTTATAAGTTACTATTATTGTCTGTTCTCTCTGTCGCCGCGTCGCCGTTTAAAAAAACAAAACCAAAAAAAAACATTTCATAGAAAAAAGGTTGAACGAAATGCGGTGTAAAGTCTTTTCGTCCTATGGCAAAAGTTTGGAAAATTTCCCTTCTTTATTAGAAGAAAAACCAGAAATGATGCAATTATAACTGAAAATTTAAAAGAAGACATAAAGAGAATCGTTGGACAAACATATATCTATGATTCTTGTACAGTTTTATTAGCTGCAGGTTATCTCTATCTCGAGTATTGTTATTTTTAATGTTGTTTTTTTTTGCTGTTGATGATGTTTTGTTGATGTTGTGAACAGTGTTTTGCTAATATTGTTCTTGATATTGATGTTTTGCTGAATAAATAAATAATTCTACTGAGACAAATCTGGGTATTTAATAAAACACAACTGAAAGAAGTGAAGCATGATGAGCAGATAAAA
The DNA here is from genome assembly GCA_019649035.1 of Elysia marginata. Classification (NCBI taxonomy): domain Eukaryota; kingdom Metazoa; phylum Mollusca; class Gastropoda; family Plakobranchidae; genus Elysia; species Elysia marginata. The sequence goes on along the minus strand of BMAT01011731.1, from coordinate 262,518 downwards.
CTGTGACACTTGTTTTTATTTGAAGAGAAAATTAATAAAGGGGCAGCATAACTCAGCCCGGCGGTTGCGGGTTTATGTTGTACTAATTGCCCTAAAAAGCAATTTATCCTCACCCTCCTCAGTACGGTACACCCACTTCTAAAATTGGTACCTGAAGATAGGCAGCGCTTGAAATTTGTGGAATGTTTGTATAAAAGGGCCTACCAAACAGCAGTATTGTAATTCTCGGAAATGTGAGTTGTTTCCTTTGATGTGAATCCTATGGCCTTCTAGGTGACATACACGCAAAGTCTTGAAACTGCCTTCGGGGTGTAAGACTATAACTACAGTTTTTAATGCCACGGTATTAAAAAAAAAGATACCTATTTTTAGCTTTAGCTTTATTTAGCTCCCTTTTTATATCTTTTGAATTGCTTGTTACGATGGTCAAGAATCTAGAATTAATTAAGTTTGTTATAATGAACTGACAAAACAAAAAAAAAAAAGAACCGTCCTTTCGAGTGCTCTTAAAATCTTGAAACAATGAAGACCAGTAAAGCGTTGCAACATAACTATCGAGTGCTTGATGCTACTGCTGAATATTTTATGCCCAACCCCCACTTCCTTTTTTTCTCTTTTCACTCATTGATTAATTTTTCATCTTCAGTTTGTAAAGAATCCATATTCGGTTCATCCCACGCCATTTTTTTTTGTTGTTTTTTACTGTTTCATTCAAGCACACGATTGCACAGCATTATGATCTGCTCATAAGATTTTTACTGTTTAGTGATGCGACTGTCATTCAGAAAAAAATATAATAATTATAGTATAATCTAGTCATTAATGTGTGACTGTCATTAAGAAAAGAAAAACTATAATATAGTTTTAACTAATCCAACATTTACTTACCAGTGAGACACAAGTGACTTGACTATGATTTGGTAGAGTCTAAACCAGCAGCTCAGGACCGACCAGTAAATTTAACACCCTCCAGCCTTGTGGGAGGGACACAATGTCCGAACGAGATCAAGAGTAGCCTGGCTCAAGCTGGTCTTGTTTTGTTGACAACTAGCTGGCTGTGACTTTCACGACTGACAACACGACAAAGTAACCGCCGCAGGCCACAGACTGCCCGCAATACCTGCCTGCTAGACTGAGTTATCGGATATTATGCAATCTTAACTGGGTAAGTGAAGCCGTTTCTGATTTAGTCGAGCGAGTCATAGTGGGGAAATGAGTAGCTTGCGTCTCGCACCACTGGTCACACAGGACGCGATAGTCACGTTTCGACGTATACGCAATAGATGAGTACCCCAAGGTGAATTACTACACACTGCGCATGTGTGTTACTCTGCGTGTGGTTGGCAAGAAAAGCAAAGAGCTATCACAAACCGTTCTGTGTCTGAAGCGAAGGAAAGATCGTTGGAGCTGTTGTTTCAAGTCTTTTAAGAACTGACAAAAAAGGTGAGCACAAACTTTTTCAAATTAATGAGCTAGATTATTAAATTTAGCGGAAAGAAAAGATTTTCGCTTTAAAAGCAGCCAGCCCGAAGGCATTTATACCGACGTCCATCCATGTCTATGTCATGTCTTTTACTTTTAGATGGGTGCCAGACTAGGCCTAATCTAGATCCAAACAGCTCAGATATGAAATAGATTCTATTGATCTAGATCTAGGTCTAATCTAGAATCTATTTTATAGGTTACTGTGAATGCTGACATATATAGACATATAGATCCTGACATTCCTACAAAGGCTCGAAATCCTATCCTAATCCAGATCTAGATCTAGATTTAGGATCACCAAATTCAAGTTGAGAAAGAGAAAAAATCTCAAAGGAAAATTATACTCTATCAGATCGAGTGAGTAGATGTAGATCTAGATCAAGTGTATTTAAAAATTTTTTAAGTTTTAACACAGAAACTATGTACAGTACATGTACATAAAATCTGAAACATTGAAACTGAAAGTTGACTTTATGGAAGGATTCTCGCTCAAGAGTGCCATCTTATCTAAGCCTTTAAAAACTCAATGTTGACAAATTCTGTCTGATTTTCATAATCATACACGCGGGGAACTGTGCCATGAGATCATTATTTTCAATCTTAACAAAATAAGTAGGGGAATAAAGTTTATTAATTAACACGTATAATAGTATATAGTGACATTTTAATTTCTGCTGGCTGTGTAAGTGTAAAGTCTATTTATAATATTGCCATTCCTGCAGTTAAACTAACAATTTTCACTAGTTTCAAGTGCTACACTAACCATGATTTCTTGTGGCAAAAGAACATTGAAAAAGCAGTGAAAGCAGTGAAGAAAAAAGTATAAGACTTTTAATAATCATAGTCAGTTAGTGTAGACATGAAAAAAGGAACAATAAAAAGCCTAACTACACCAGTTAGCATATATATATTTATTACAGCAAAGTGACAAAACTAGCTGCATAGGAATTAAACTCCACCACAACAATTTACAGCACACATAAATTATAACACTAACAGATGCAAAGAAAATGCACAGCTATCATTTATCAATCAAAATTCATAATCATACTCTTGAAATCAAATTATCTTAAAATAAGTAGACTATTCCTGCCTAACTGCTATAATGGTGAATCATAACACTAGTACCGGTACATAAACATTTCAAGGTCTTGAAATAGGCCTTAGATGCTCACATGAGATTTTTAGTCAATTTCTAAATTGCATGCTTTTTGAATGCAAGTCTGCAATTAAATAATACAGTGTAATCCATTTACATGTAATTTTTAAGTCAACCCCTCTAAGGGAAACTCTTGCTTAAAGTTACCGGTTACTTAAAGACATTGTGTGTGTCGTGGCCTACGTTTATAAAAACCAAAGATGAAAAAAATGTAAAAAAAATCACAATCTATATAAAAGCTGAAAGTTTTAAAAATTGTGATAACTTTGTCAAACAGCTTTGTAATTTAAAAGGTATTAACTAAAACTTTTAAAAATATAACATTTTTTTTTATAAAACTATAGGCTACTACACAAATTGCACATATCAGTACAGTTTTGAATCTTTTGATTAACCAAATTCTTTTGTCGATTTTAATTTTTCAGGTTGGTTCTTGGATAGCGACCTTGGTGCCAGAGGTTTTAGTACTAGCTGATGCCCCAATACACTTTCTGAACCTGGTGGAGAGCACCCATAGCAGTTGTTTACGACTGTCAGCTGAAGAAAATTCTAGTTCAAGAAGTTGTTCTATAGATAGCCAATTTTGGTTATTCATAATAAATATTTAGATTTACTGAAATTATTATATTATTTTTATTAGCTGTGTGTGTTTCTGTGGTGTTTTAGTTTGTTAAAGTAATTTAGACCTAAAGTCACAGAAAATTGTCAAAAATGGCTTTTGTAGTAAAAAAATTTTATCAGGGAAAAATGTTTTAACTAATTTCAAACACTTGTGGCCCTTTTTAAATACACAAATCAACAGCTGATTAAATTTAAATAAACCCCTCTTCTGTTTAATTAGTACTGAAATCTTTAAAATAGGTTTGTAAACAAAAAAAGCAAAGAATATATGCAAAAATGCATGCAAAGCAGATTCTGATGCGCTTTTGTATCTTAACACAAATAAATGACATGTAAGAGAAAAAAAACCCAGATCAAATCTGCGTTTACCTTTTCAACTCTTAATCTAGTTTCATAGGTGTAGCTTTGCTATTTTTTTCATTTTTGGTTCCTAAACTTGCCGATACAATATAAAAAATTATTAAGATGCAGAACTGATATATTGTTACAGTACCAATTTTCTTGTCTCAACAAGATTTTTCGAAATATACAGTATATAAGTATAACTCTTCTACATTGCAAGCAAAAAAATGTTGTGGTTTTACATACCTACAGGCCTACATGTTGGGTTGAGTTTTGCCTTAAAAGCCTTCAAGCTTAAGCAATTCAAGTGTAAAATAAACCTATCATATAAATTGTAAAGGTATAAATTATGTAAAAAACCTATTACATAGATAAAGTAAAGATTTAATGTCCAGCTCTATCAATGCATCCTTTTTAATTTCTTCATACGAGGGGTTATTTCAATCAAAATATTTGCAATTTCCACACATTGGAATATGCCTAAGTTAAAAAACCTTAAATTGTCATAGGTCTACTTGAAGTTCTGCAGCTTCTAAAAGACAACATAATCTTTGTTGATTTAATTTGAAAATTTATGGTGAAAAGAAATTAAGTTTTGAGTGGCATTTTTTATTTATAAAATGGAAATGCTACTAAATTTGCAGATTGCCATTTTAGACATTCAAAAAGATCACTGTCAGATTTAAAAAAAGAAGCAAACTAAAAAAAAAATAAAATGACCAACTTTCTTTCTGATTCCCCATATTTTTGGCACCGGTAGGTTTATAATCCATATGCTTGTCATCATCGTGCGGTCTACCTGAAACGTGAACACAAAAAATTACAAATTAGTTTGAAAGAAAAATGTATACATTACCGGTATTGTTTAATAGAGCTAAAATCAATCAAATTCAAATCAAAATGATAGACAGTTGCGCACCAAATTTCTTCATCTTCAAGGCATTTCACATATTATATATTAGTACGAATAAGAATCAATTTTATGGTCTCCAGTAATTGTACACTATATAAGTACACTAACGAAGTGTCATACTAGGAAAATAAACTGAAAAATAGTGTAAAATAAAACAAGGCTAGAGCAGCTTCTGTAAACTAAAAGGGTCTCCACTACTTGTATAATTTCCTTCCTTTCACATTGATAAAGTAACAGATAATGGACCTTCACTGAGTGCATAAAGAATTCTTTGTACCTGTAATTGTATTGAAAAAAATTTTGAGCTAATCTAGATCTGGATTCTAGATGCATACAGTATCAGGATCTAGACCTAGGAACTAGATCTTTGTAGTTTTTTTTACTACTAATAGTAATAGCTGCAATGGCAGGATTTCGACACTTGGTGCCAATATTTATCTGCAGTTAGAAATGACTCCCATTACATAAGTATGACCATTCATATCATAAGTAATGTTTGTTATTATGGAAAATGCATCTCACCTCACTAGATCTTTGTAGTTTTTTTTTTCCAACTATATTAATAGCTGGACCTCACAGTCACAGGACCTTGTGTATTTCTAAAAATCAGATAGAATTTGTTACCACGAAGTTTAGATTAGCTAGGGTGGCTCTATCTCGTGTGTGGAAATCCTTCCAATAGATCTAATCTAGATCTAGATATCTAAATCTACAACTAGATCTTGATTTTCTACTTTTCTAGGCATTCTTGAAAATGCTAGTACATGTAGATTCTATCTAACGATATTAGATCTAAATCTACTGGAGACTTGTTTGTAGAAAAGAAAAATAAGAAGAATGTGAACATTTCCAGTTAAAGCAAGTAGATCTAGATAGATCTAGAATTTAACCTAATCTAGTCTATCGAAGACTTACCTGTTTCAAAGTGCTGGCTTAATACCCAACCCGGCCTTTGAAGACTCCCACGGCCACAGCTTAAAATGAACTTTTTTGCGATGGGGTTGATGGCTGCTATCCAATCCCTTCGTTT
>BMAT01011731.1:166558-177022 GCA_019649035.1 Elysia marginata | reverse complement strand
GACCACCTGCATATTCTGGTGATAGTGAAAAAAAATTAAACTATAAAAAACGTTAAATAAGATGGATAGGGAATCGAGACTGTGCAGTTTCATCATTAGTATAATTGACAGATGAAGCTATATAACATAAGGTCTAGCGTGGCTCAGTGGTTTGTGCATCGGACTCCAGATATGTCGGTTGCGAGTTCGTTCCCAACCATGACCCATGTTGTTATTGCCCTACAAAAGCGACCAATATTTTTAGTCGCACCGCATTTAATAGCCTTTCTAATTAAGGTAGTGCACTAGATTAATAACATATGGGGGCGCCTAACATGCAGCTGTGCCGTTAGTAATCTAAAATATGAGTCTAATTGGCCTGCTGGGGAAGAAAGTTAAGTCTTAAGACTGTATTCGGCAATGATAGACTTCAACCATCTTAAGGTCTATACCGTATATAAAATTAAAAAAAGAAAATAAGGCTGTCTCTGATAGGCTTTCATTCTGTATCTCTTTTAAATTTATTCAAAGTGTTTGTTTTGAGCATCATCTAAGAAGACCTTACGGATTAAAAGAAACAAAAGAAAACATAACTCAAAGATTGTTTGATGAGATTTCAAACAAGCATTTCGTTCTGCAACACAAACCGACAGGTTTTCAGTGTGGAATTTATGACAAGAAGCGATATCATCATCATCATCATCATCAGGTGCCGTGCCTGGAGCAGGCATTGACGGTCATGGTTTTCCATATCTGTCGCTCACAAGAGGACCTCATGAACTGGCTTCTTGTATGCTGCTCCAGGTTTGCCCAGGTGTTTAGACTGTCGACATAAGTTGTTCTTTGGCGTCCACGGCTTTTCTTTCTATTGATCTTCCCTGTCATTGCAAGATGCTCAATCCCTCGTGCTCTGTAGATATGGCCTGTGAACTTCATTTGTCTTCTTCTGATTGTACTGTAAAGTGATCTTCCTGTATTTGCCATATCAAGTACCTCGTCGTTGGTCTTTTTAAATCGTCGTTGATATGAAAATATCACATCAAGGCATTTACATGACTATTGGTTTCATGTTATTTCTCAGATGCTCTGCCCATCAACACAAACGGCATGTTCAGGACGTTTTGTCCACGCCTAGTATGCAATCCGTTGATAAAACCAAGACAAGACGAAAGAATCATACACGGTTCATAACCAATAGACCAATATAACTACATCTTTGAGGGCTAAGAAACTGTAGCAAGGGGCTGTTCCATCTAAATTGCTTGAGAACGAGCGAGATTGGCAAATATATAATACCATCTTTTCTCTTGTATAGTAGACAAACATGCAATGGTGTGACAAGTTTAAAACATTTGATAGAAGTTCCTTTTGATTGCTATATAAGTTAATTTATCACTGGAATCCATATGTATATCAATAATTATGAAAAATTTGTTTCTCATCCACCTCTTAGATTTTCGTCTCAAATAGTAGATTTTGACTTATTAATCATAAAAGCAAGGAAAGTTATATTCATGTCTTTAATCAAGCAATTGCACAGACGAAAAAAGCATTATAAAACCTATGTACCATGTTATTATTCTTTTATGCTCAAATAATGTTGCTGTGATGTACAATATAATGGTTGTTTTCGCTAAGTATTAACTTCTCTGTAAATCTTTCAATGAAACATTCTTAGTCTCTCTCAAGCGTTCCCAATATCTGTTTCAATCATCTAGCTCTTTCACCTCTCTACCATCCGCTGATTCGACTCTTCTTCTCTCTCTCCCTCTTTCCAAACATATGTTTGACTATTTACCCTACCCCCCCCCTCTCCCCTTATTCAACTCTCTCAGCCTTTCTGCTTCTCTCTCTCTCCTTACCCACCCCTTCTCTCTCTCTCTCTCTCTTGTTTAGACTTACCTCAATTCTCCAGACATAGAAGCCAGAGCGTTTCGAGTCCACCCTAGAAAATGCTGGGTCCACACGATTCATCTCTAGACCTGCAATAGTACAAGAACAACTTAGCATGAATCCTCAGCAGTTGGATTTGACTCTTCGTACCGACGGGGGAGAGGGATGAGAGAGAGAGAGAGAGAGAATGGAGCGATAAAGATGGACAGAGGAGAGCAAAAGAGATACAGGTTACGTGAGACAGAGACAGAGACCTATAGAGACAGACAGATAGACATACATTTTTGAGGCTATTATGAACATGCGCAGCCCTTAAGCAAAAAGAGGAAAAGCAAAAGCGGCTTAATTGGAGGCCAATAAGCCTTCGTTTTGTACGATATATAAAAGCTAGACATAAAAATATTAATAGCATCAACTTCATGGTCTTTAGGTTACTAAAAGCTTTCTGTACCATAAACTTTCAACACTCCCAAACTACATGTGTTTCGACAAAAGAGTTGAAGCAGGTAAAACATTTATGATGAAGCCAACCAAAAAAAATAAAACCTCGGTCTGGTGGCGGCGATTCTCTTGGCACACACTCTCACATTGTTATCTAACCATCAATCTAACTATCAGTTATCTAACCACCAACTTACTCGCCTGCACATCACACAATAATCCTGTCATTTTCCGATAAGTCGACAAAATCTAACATCGATGCACGGGTTGCTATACTAAACAAACAACTGATACTTAAATGAAGTAAACATTCTTGGCCGATCTATTTGCTTGTAAATGTATCAAAACGGAGGGCAAAGCTAAATTGTATACCTACAGCACTTTGAAACATTAACATGTAACATATAAATTCATCTAATTGATATCCTCAAAATCTAGAAAAGAAGATCAATAAATTGAGTTGTAAAGCCATATCACAAAAGATATGCTCAATTTTTTCATGTCACAGTCTCCAGTACAAAAAATTTGCCCGAAGTGGAAGACTTAGGGTGGAGAGAGATGAGAGAGAGAGAGAGAGAGAGAGGAGAGAGACAGAGAGAGATAATAGAGCAACAAAGATGGACAGAGGAGAGCAAAAGAAAAATAGGTTATACAAAGACGGAGGCAGAGACATAGAGAGATAATAAAAGGTATTTAGAGACCTAGAGGGACAGACAGACATACATTTTGAGGTACATGTGCAGGCCTTAAGCAAACAGAGGAAAATCACAAGCGGCACACTTAGAGATCAACAGTTCTTCCTTTTGCATGATATATGTGATACATAGAAAAATATGAACAGCATCAAATTCATGGTCTTTAGGTTACTGAAGCCTTTCTGTACCATAAACTTTTTTTTTGGCTTTTAAACTTTATGCATTTCAACAATTTGTCAAAGCGAATAAAACAATTAATGTTGAAGACCGCTGAAAAAAAATAAAACCTGGGAAAGATGGCGGCGATCCTCCTAGCACAAAATCACTCAATCTCGCTTTGTTATTTACCCACCAACCTACTAGATCTAGCCTGTAGTGTATATCACACATTAATTCTGACCTGTCTCGGTAACTTGTCACAGTTATACCTCAACAATATCCAGCATCGGTGCACAGTTTGTACTGTCACGCTAACAACTAACACTAGAATGAAGTAAAACAGTTATACCCGAACTAACTGTAAACCTGTATCACTTTGAAACAGTGACATGTAAGATATCAATTTAGCTCGTTGGTATCATACAAATCTAGGATTAATCAAAAATCAATATATTTAATTGTGAAACCATACCACATTAAATACACTCAATTTTTTAGGTCACAAAGTCTCCATTACCAAAACATTTGCCCGCCCGGCTAAGTAAAATTAAAAATTAGCGCGGGGGTGGGATGGAGGGAGGGAAGGAGAGATAGATAGATAGATAGAGAGAGAGAGAGAGATGGGGGGGGGATATGTCATTAATAAGACGTCATTGAGGCAATTAAACGGACAAACAAATTTAGCCATGCATAAGTTGCTCTACAAAATTAACTATGACGCCATACATTTCTGAAGAGATAAAATGAAAATTGAAAAAGGCATTTTCTGCAAGCCATGTACACCGATGGGAGTGTCTGTTCTGTCGGGGTAAAAGATTATCTGATGCGCATAATTTGTGTAAAAAACCGCGTTGAAATGTTCACCATAGTGCAACATGTAGTTGTAAATAAGGCGTGACAATTTAAAAAACCTAATTATCGCCAGAGCCATATCTCCAAAAACAATTAAAGTTTACTCCCATGCGGTCCCCACAGTGGAAGCTACAATTTATTTTGACCACAATAAGTTCATTTACCGATCAGCTTCATGCGACAGTGCTAATTAAAAAAAATCAATATATTTTATTTTGAAGTTGCCGGGTTTCCGTAATCCTGTACGCTATCGCGTCAAACCAGCTCTACTTCTCTATTTGTTTATTTATCTACTGCAATGGCCTGCTATGGACTCTGTCACTATACTATTACTCCATCATGTTCTATCTTTCTCTTTGTTTAACCAGCTTTGTCAGTGACACATGTCCCAGGTTTTTGGTTGTTTGTGTTTTTTTGGCAGAGACTATAATTTTAATGAACATGCCAATCGTAACCAACCTATGCGGGTTTTCCTAGCTTAAACCTCGACCCTTTTCGCTCGAGTCTACCATTATACACCTCCTAAAACTTGCATAATAAATACACATTACATTTAACTTACATATCACGTCTCACCATTTACTTCAAAATTTGAAAACAGAAAATGCACAGGCAGGTAATCTATCTTTTGAAAAACATCTATTAGTTAATTTCTTTCCTCCTTAAACAGGTCCATTACCAGGCTTGAAACTCGGTGTACATGTAATTAGTAAACAAGCTAACATAAACAGTTCCAAATTCCATCCCACCGAACGTTAACGGGAACACCCTTATAATCTAACGCCTTACCGCATTATAGTGAAAGGATAAGGAGGCCTGGGTTTAAACTTAAGCTTATGGAAAAAAACAACAAACATTATAAACTAGTCTCTTAAAGTCTTAAAACAAGGATTATCGTAAATATAAGATGGCACTGCAAAACCCATACTCGAAATAACATTTTATTATAGGATGATATTGTTGAACCCATCCACTATATATTGTAGGTTTTAACTTAAATACTTTCTGAATAACTGAATTAATAATAATTATATTATATTATATTGCTACCCTTCCATCCATATAATCTTTTTTGCTCCGATTTCAGACTTAAGCATGTGGTCAGTCGAAAAATTTTTTGAATGAAAATAGTAACGATTTTCAACACACGTCCACTATTAAGTGTTATCTATTACGTAAACTAAAATAGGCTGGGCAGTGGGCACAGACTGTTTAATGAGCACGGAAAGAGTTGAAATCTTGTGACTATTGAACGGTAAATTGATGCAGCATGATTACTTATTTTTTTATCATAGACTTAATTTTCATCATGTTTAACTCCAAACGTTGAGCTAATATACAATCTAGGAAGTTATAAAAGGCTGATAAACTTTATCCAAACGGTACAAAAGACCCGTGTAGCTAAATACACCACAGAACAAATTTAGCGGACTTTAGCGGGGAAAAGATACAAGGCTTCAAAAATTATGAATTAATTAAAAAAAAACAAAAAAAACATTGAAAGTGAAACAGCACCAGCTGCAGGTTGCCAAACCCAACGCCCTCAATAGATGACTTTGATGTCTCACCAGATCCACATGGTTTCTTCACTTCCTGAGATTATTTTTTTTCTTTCATTGGGTCAGTTCTTTAAAAAAATATCCAATATGAATCATTACATGTAATATATATTTGGCACTTTGAGCCGCTCTTCCCGTCATTGTTAAGTCTTACGTATACGATAACGTATTTTTCGAAGCAACTGAAGTTCTCTATCGGGGTTTGATATAATATTCTCTCGAAATGCTAATACCGCTCTGACGAAAGATCCTTTCTTCCTGACACATCTCACCATGAGGTATAGAGGTGCCTCAGTAATCTTTTACAAACATTAGTCAAACATTTTCATTAGCCTACTTTTTTTTTCTTGGATGCAGTCACAACAACACTTGTGATTACGAACTGATACTTAAACCCTTGAAAAATATGACTCCAGAATTCGTTTAAACCTTAATGAACCTTATAAATATTTAGAAGGCGTTTACCAGTCCCAGCCTGAAGATAGCTTAGTTTGGCCAGCTAGAATTTTTAAAATATTTTTAACACAGGAACAAACAATGTTATTATTGATTGAAAGATCAAATTATGAAAGCAGATGACCTACGCGACCTAGATTTACATACTCATGCCCGATCGATACTGAGTATAATTATACAGTACTAACTATTAAAGCAATCTCGGTGAAATTTTCGCGGTTTTGATGTCTCGCGCCCTCTACTGTGTCCCTCGGATACCACTAAAAATTTCTGGAAAAAAAATTAAAAATCTCTGAATAGTTTACTCGCGTGAATAAACTTTTAAAAAGTGTTTATCCGAAGGGTACTGAATTACCATTGTTTGTGGCCCAATCTTGTTCATATTTGTGTGTTCTCTTAGCTTCTCAGGTAAAAAAAAAAGGAAAAACTGAAAAAAATGGCATCCCTGACTCTGCCCCTCGGATTAATATTGGAGAAATGGAAAAACCCATAATTGACGAAATAAGGAATGCAACAATGAAAATTTGGAACGTTTGCCAGTGTTAAGACAACGGCATTTGCAGCGTCTTTTTTAACCCCCACTAGTTCCAAGGTCAGATCAAAACTGGCTCGGTCCTGTTCTTGAAGCGATATGAATCCGTTTTAAATAATAAAGAAGACATTCTCCGAAAATAAAATAACCAAAAATCCTACAGTCAAGGTGTACATCATTTTAAAAAATCGATGCAATCGGGTAGGCCTACTCTTATCTTAGCAACTTACATCGATAAAATGGCTATCAATGTCATCTTATTGGTTTGCAGTTCAGTTTTTTTTTTTTTTTGCTTTTCAAATGCTTATTGTGATCACTTTGATCTGATAAAATCTTGATACTTCACAGTCGCTTTAAATAGCTTAGAATGCTTTTCTTCGTACAAGTCTTTTTTTTTTCCTACTTGGATTGCATTGATTACGCTGGATGTGGACGTTTGGTTAAATTGGTAAAAACAGCTTGTACAATCTGTATCATCTTGTTGTTATATTTTGTAACACAAAATCTCCTAATGTAAAAAAAGGATTGGAACAAACCAACAACACATCGTATCAAAGGTGCTATCTCAACAGCAAACAAAGGAAAGTGGATGTCGTTCTATAATCGTATTTTGCGCATTTTAATTGGAAATCTCACAGCCACACGCACAGCGGACCGTGCCTGGAGGGACGGACACAGATCGATGTTATCAAACAATTGATTTGGTCATCCTGACCAGCTGACAGAGGTTCCATCAATAAGTGTTGGTTATAGGATGTGTTCAATTGAATATTGGCCGTGCCGAGTCGTGGTTTGCTTTCCAGATAGAGTTTATTGAGTGGATACAAGCCGGTCGTTGGGATTGTGGTCTTTTACTCAAGACACTCGCCATCAAACTCAAACGGTACCTGGTCATAAATTCGAACCACACTTCAGCCTGCCCTGCAACTTAAAAAGAATAAGTTGCTGCAAGTTCTAAGATATCAGGGTCTTTTGTTCATAATGAGAATTAGTGGGAGAGGGATAGGTAGCTCAAAAGTCGGCTAGATGGACTCTAGGCCTTGAAGGGGCTGAATCTGGACGGACTTTTCCTAGAAGCCCATGCCTTAAGAACTGACCTAAGAATTTAAGCATTGCTTTACACGTAAAATTTAAAAGAAAGCAAATATAATAAGAACACTTAGTTTGAAGATGAGTACTTTTGATGACACACAGCAGACGAAAACATCGGGACAGCTGTTTGACGGTAGGTTACAAGAAATTCGCCTTGAGAAAAGCCGGAAGTCGACACATTATCGTGTAGGCCTGAGCAACAATGGTTCGGCGAATAGCTTTGTTGATAGAGTTGTCTTCGAAGGTCTTCCTGCGTGCTTAGACAGCCTGGTCAATTGATTGATTCAATACTCTCACAGTCACAGTTCACAACAACGGGACCAGCTTTAACATGCAGACAGTAATGGAGCGGTAGACTTTCATCCTACCACACTGGTTGTCTCGTAGAGTTTGAATCTGCTGTACAACTACAACGTAACAGAAAATGAACGCTAAGTTGGATACAAATACATGTAAGTGCATCCTAAGTATAAGTAACATTTACGCTATTGAAACGTTTAGGATACTTAGATCGGACCTAACAAATAATTTATATGTAAAAATTTGTGTGCGTGAGAAGAGATAAATATTGGGAAATGACAATAATCTTGAGAAAGAGCAAGAGCGAGAGAATCATAAAGAGAGAAAGAGTCAGAGAGAGAGAGAGAGAGCTAGAGAGAGGGAGAGAGAGAGAGAGAGAGAGAGCTCAGAGAAAGAAAGAGAGAGAGAGAGAGGGTGAGAACGAGAAAGAGCGAGAGAGTGAGAGAAAGAGAGAGGGAGTTGTGTCTATGCTTCTCAGCTGTTTGACCGTACAAAAAAAGGCAAGCGAGCTTCAGTTAGTGACAATCTTTGTTCGTGGCAGAAAACGGATATCAATGGTGTAATTTTATCGATTGTTCTCAGTACCGCACGGTATAGTGTGTTGGTTCACAACAATCTGTGATAGATAGGAAAAGCTGCAACTACGATTGCTTACCCTAAAGCGATTCAAAGATCACAATAGAAGAGGCTAACGCTCTATGGGTGTAAAAATATATAGATACTAACATCTAATACCCAAGTGATAAAAAACAGAGATTTGACAGTGATAAATGCTCGCAAAGTTTATAAAAGTTGAAAGAAGGTTAATTGGGGTGAAATAACCCCCCGAGCCTTAGCTTCAAAAGAAAGAAAAGGATGGGAGAAACGAAGAGCTGGTGAAAGAAAACGCAAATTGAGAGGACGAGAAAAAGGCCAGAAAGGAATACAAACGGAATATGTGTGTGTGGGGGGGGAAGAAGAGTGAGAAAGAGAGAGAGAGAGAGAGAGAGAGAGAGAGAGTGAGTGAGATGAAAAAAATTACAACCCAACGCTTTTCAACATTACTACGATTGAAATCAACACAATGAGTACAAAAGTTGAACCAGTACTGCTCTAACTGTAGCGCCCGTGCCAGGTCTGAACCAACAGAATCTGGTAAACCCAGTACTGAAGCGAATTCACAGCCGAAACCGCAGCGAAACAAACATCAATGTCACACTAGGCTAAGTGGTCATGCAACAGATGTTCCACAAAAAAGGCACCCCGAAACCAACACGAACAAATACCTGATACAAATCAGCTTAATATGCTACAGCACTGCTCAGCGAGCTTTAGGCTCAGCTAATTAAATAGATGTGTATTGAGTAGGCCTGCATTTATTCAAATAGCAGGTCGTCGAGAGTTTTACAGCTTTGCGGTAATCATATTATTATGTTTTTCACAAAATGTTAAGCTGACATTATGTATTCAATTTTCATCGTACGAACTGTTTCTCATGGCATAAAATAAATCAATTTATATAAACGTAGTCTACTTAACGGATTAAAATCAAGCATTAAATAGAATAACGAATTATGCAGAATTTAAACAAACATGTTGCTCAGTCGCAAGTCTTGATCTTAGACCTAGTTTCTGGCTATCCATGACATTTTTTATGAAGAAAAGTTAACAGCAGTTGGTAGTCTATATGAAAATTTCTCATTATATAGTGACCTGGCTTTAGAGGGATTAACTGAACAGTTACAAACAGGTTAGCAATAATAAGTTATGATAATGGCTTCTAAGCTTATAGACTTTTATACTATATCCATGGTGGAAAAAAGTTTCATGAATGTCGGGAAGCAGAATTCTTTTAAACATCTTTATTTACAAATTGGGTAGTATTTTAATAAGTTATGATGGTGTATTTTACGCTTTGTGAATACATTTATACTAATTCGCGGCTAACAGTGTTATGAATAACAGGAAGCTAGGTCTTATCTTTTTTTTTGTATGATCATTTACTTGGAGATGCTTGACAAAAAATTTACCCTTTTACAGAGGTACAGTTGTTATACTAGTTGGGCCTATGTATGATACTGAGAAACGTTAAGTAAAAACATTCAAACATATTATTCATAATAGCTAAAATATTAAAAATGAAAACACGCTACGACAGGAACAAACAAAAATCTCGGCCGCCATTGTATGCTGTTATAACAATGTTCCCGTAACGTGAAGTCCGAGAGCTACAATAGGTTTTAGGATTCACTCAAATATTTAACATGTCAACGGGCTATATCCAACCTTGTTTACATTAAGCTGCTACAAATAAGGCCCTGAATGTAAAAAAAAAGAGGAAACCCGTTAGGGAACATATTAAGTCCTGGACCAACATAACATCATCGCCAGCCGCATGGCGAGTTTCAGTGGAATTGTGAGATTGAGAAATTGCGGAAACGAAAAATGTTTGATTGTAGTTTTGTACATAATGGGCTCTAAAAATCACATGTGGAACACACACACACAATCTCTCTCTCTATCTCTC
>BMAT01011731.1:99270-109917 GCA_019649035.1 Elysia marginata | reverse complement strand
AATAATAATAATAATAAAAATACCATAATTGACTCATTGATTGGCTCTTGATGCTTTATATATTGACTTGGTATAGTTGTTCTTATTGTGTACAGCTCTCTCAAGTTTGACATCACTCATGTATCGCAAAACTGACACCCATATAACGTGTTCAGTTCAAGCCAAGGAAACACCATGTTATGTCATAGATCATCGCAACATTTTCGTAATCTCTTTACTCACATCATAAACAGAAACTTCACTAGAAGGTTGGCCAAGCACATAAAGACAGTCAGCAGATAGACCACTGAGCCGTATCTTGTCCAGGTCAGCGAATCCGCTAAAGTCCAGTGTTTGACCGGAGTGGGCGGACCCAGAGTCTCAACAGCCAGGGCGCAGGTGGTAAGAATCACAGCGAGTGAAGCCAGGGCGCTTTCACACTGGTCATGATGCGAGGTCAGAAGAAATCAAGTAGGCTTTATTCCAGGATGTCACAGCATAAGCTCATGAAAGGATGTTTTCCCTCTAATTTTGCCTTTAAAGTCTTAGATTAACTCAGAACTAACTGTCTACTGGGCTTAGTTTTAAGAACATTAACCGCAGTTCTGCTACTCAATCACATAGAGTATTGTTTCAGATAAAGCATGTTGTGTATAACTCAATTTCATCAAAAAGTGGAGATAGAACCTTGAGATTGAAAGGATGCACAATCTCAAACATGGAAAGATTTTGTTTCTAATTTCATATGAAATATGAAATACGAATAAAAAAAAAAGTGCTTATTTCTTCTTTTTTTCTATGCAAGCCGTGACAGTCACACAATGGTTTGGCCTTAAAATCAGATAATAAGTTCCACTCTTTTGCTATAATTGTCAGAATGAAATATAAAACTGACTACATTAAAAAGCAATTTTCATATCTAACTGTATTACAACAAAGCCAATTATTTACAAAGCGCGCCCCCAGAGAAAATAATTATAATGGTTAACGACTCCAGAACTTTAAATATATAGCAGCGGCATAGAATGGTGCGTGTTCATCCCTATCATTTAAAGCAAATGCACCCGCCCGTTTTCCATATCTACCCTGTTTGGTCCCATGCCGGGAATAAGGAAGAAGACGCTGCCCAGGAGATGGAAGCGCTTCAGGTAGCGCCAGAAGCGGAGGATCGTCTCGGCGCCCCACTGGTACGTGTGTGGCAGAGCCGGTAACGTTATGGACGTCTTCTTCTTTTCGCCTAGCTTACGGTGCGCCTTGAACGTGATGACATGGTTATGTCTCATGCTGTACAGAATCACCTCTTTCAGGAACCTATGAAATATGAGGCTACCGCTCAGGCAAATAAATACCGAAACAAGAACAACAGCAAGAATACAAAAATACGATTACGGTCTCACGCCACCAAAGCCAGTTTCAAGACTTTACGTATTTTCCTCCTGAGGGCAGGATATAAACAAAGCAAACTCACTTTAGAGCTTTACATGCTAGGTTGATATTTCGCAAACTTCAACCACTGTCTTTAGCTGGTACCCATTTTCAGAAGTGTGGACTAAGGAAAAAGTGGGTAAATTGCTTTTTTAAGACAATTGCAGCGTGTCGCTATGGGCATGGAATCCTCAACCGCCGGACCCCGAGTTCGACGGTAACCTTCGCCCCGCTGCCTCACAACAACAAATCAGTAGCAGCAACAGCAACAACAACAACAACAACAACAGCGACAGCATTATTTAATTATTACCTTTACAAACAATCAGATATTGGCTGTGTGTTAAGACTGAAATTAATTGTTCAGAACATTGTAAGTTCATTGAAGCACAAAAAGGCGAATAACTGCATAACAAATGCACATGATTGAAAGATTTTAAAGGTATGTAATTAGCAGTGGAGAGAAGTAGGCTTTCAGTGGAAATGCCCGAAATGTCTGCTTTTAGTATGATTCGAACCTTCGACTTATAGATGCTTCGGCACCCACCGCCTTGCCACTTAGAGAAACATAGCTCATACCATATCGCCACTACGGTCCTTTAAAAAGGAGTTTCATGCCTGCTTTAAAATAGAAATCATTGGAAATTTATTAAGAGAAGAGCGAAGAGCCTTAGAATGCGATAATAAAAACTTATGGCCGAGCGATGTTAGCATTACATTGTTTATGTAGAAAGATTGACGTACCTTTAAGCAGATACTATCAAGCAGTGACTTACCAGGGGTTTGGAGGGGAGCCACCCACAAACTTATCCCACCGTATATTGATTCCTGTGACATTACCGATCACTAGGTCTGAAGATACCACTATCCAGATCTCACTCCCTGTCTAGACAAACAAAAATGTATAGATGCAAGATAGACAGATAGGTAGAAATACAGACTGAAAGACATATATGTATATAGATAAATAGGTAGATGGACTGATAAATAGATAAATAGATATATAAATAGATAGATAGATAGATAGATACATGATTGAAAGTTTCAGGTATGAGATTAGCAGTGTGGAAATACCCGAAAATATCGGCCATCAGTATGATCTGAAACTTCGACTTAAAGTAGCTTCGGTTCCCACCGCCTTGTCACTGAGAGAAATATAGATTATAAAATGTCACCGCTACGCGAAGTTTTCTCGTAGCCCAGTCGCAGAGCGAAATGGCAGTGTTCTACAGTGAGTGTACGGCGAATCTTAAAGCGTAAAAGAAGATGTTCACACAGAGTTTCGGGTGCCATGTAGTTTACAGCGCGATGGAAATTGTCCAGCCTTACCATCCAGTGCCACTTACAACGTAATGAAAGTTGCCCTCCGGGGTTACAAATTGCATTGCGCCAGCCTTGCCGACAATGAGAAAGCCGATCTTTGCCTCTGAGCCGGAACCTGGGAAGCCCTCCGTACTGATACACACCAGAAATTGTTCGGGAGAGGTAGGGTTGTACATTTTGTGTACAATGTGGGTCTGGTACTGGGAGGGTACAAAAAGAAAAGAAGATATTCAAGAAATTATGTCAACTCGATAATCAAATAAAAAAACAATGTAGTAACTAAGACTGTGTGATAGTGATGATGATGGTGGTGGTGGTGCCCTTCAGCCACGGACAAGTATATTTAGGGACATTTGAGGATTCTATGAGCATTTTTTTACTTAGCTAAAGAGCCCGATTGGCAAACCCTGCTGCAGGTAACAATATTATATCTTGTTAAGTTCTGTTGGGGCTTTTTCTACTTTTCCTCTAACACTAAACTCTTTCTTTCTGCTGTTGTCATTCCAACTGTGACAGTTATTTTCAATAAACTGAGATCGTCAGCCAAGATTTCTCAGGACTGAGGATCATTGTCTTTCAAATTCATGTCTCGCTTGAAGACGTCAATGCATTTTAGCTTTGGTCTTTCTCTGGACCTTTCGCCTCTTCAGGTTTCAGGTACAGCGTTTTACTTAACCTGATTATCTTCCATTCTGCGAAGTATACGTTTCAGGTAAAGAGAAAATATACTGAGGAGGTTTGACTTATAAAAACTTTCACTGTTTGAGATGTGATCCTTCGATGTGATACATCGATTGCGCCTGAGCTGCACATGTGGAAGGCATTATATGTTAGTGGTGGTTTTTTTTTCAGATGCAGCGCAAGCAGTCCAGCATTGAGAATCGTCATCAATGTCGATAGAACATAGCCATGCTTGGTAAAATGTCACCTTGTTCCTAAGTGGTGAGGCATCTATTTTCTCAGACTTTTTTTGCTGAGTTCAGATTATGGAAAGCAGTCTTTCTTATTCTTATCTTGATATCCACACGTGCAGCCAGTTTACTGCAAACTACACAGCCCCACCCCACCAAGAGTGGGCATGGTGGGTTCAGTCGATGTCTAGTGTGAGTAATAGAGACCTTAAGCACACGCACCGTGTCTCACTACGCGAACGTGAAAATCGGAAAAGCAGATCGAGGAAACTATAAAAATAATGAAACCAGTTTCTAAAAATAGATCGACAGACGTTACCGTCATACTCACGCGTTGCTGCTTAAAGTCTGTATTGTCTGCCATTTTTCTTCTTCAAAGTAGTGAAAACATTGAAAGAATTAGCCTGTGTACGTTCACTTTGTCGAACTGTCGCTAGTGTTCTGCACTACGTAACCAATCTTAGAACCATGTACTTTTTTATCCATTGTTGTTTATACTAAAACACAGCGCCACGACGTTGATAGTGAGTTAGGCCATCATGCAAATGCAGACTTGCGCCTGAGTTCAAAATTATTATTATATGGGTAACTATTTCGATACGAAAGGGTTACAATTAGCAGCATTGTAGTAAGTCAAACTGTGGTCTGATAATCTCATACAAACAATATACGTGGAAAACTAGTGGGAATTCAAGTGGGAAAACTCTTCAAGTCTCTTTGAGGTTTTGAACAATACATTTGATGCATGTCATCTGAACAATGAAGTTGATACTATGAATTTATTGCTTGAGCTTTTCTACGTCATCAAAAGGTTAAGGATACATGAGGCCCGTGATCTATGTTAGTTTTTCAGTATGTGACAATCCTTATTTCCGTTTTTAAGAAGAGAATTTAGAGAACTACACCATGTGTCTTAGATTTGTTCTTCTTTCTTTCCTTTTCCATATTTTTTTTCTTCCATATAATCTTAATCTAGGTGAAGCAAAGGAAAACAAAAATAACTACGAAATACATGGAAACTTACGCAGATCTTTACCCTTTTGTTGGGGAAAGACGCATTGAAAGTTAAATCAAAGGAATGCAGTAATATCAAATTAGTAACTTCCGCGGTCTTTTTGTCTTCGTCTATCCGTGAAGTAAAAACACTGTTTGCAGTAAAGGAACACACACAAAAAACTCCATTAAGTTGGATACTTACGCAGTCTTTTTCCCTTCTGTCGGTGAAGTATGCCCAGTAGTTAAAGTAAAGGAATCCGATGATCAGCACCGACACGACAAACATCAGCGCAAAGGAAGGTCCGTGGTAATTTAAATGATCCATGGTAAGCCACTTGATTTTCTGTATCTGAGATCGGTGGCTTGCCGAGTAGGTCGCATGCTTTGTACACTCACAGTCTACGCGATTCCCATGAGAAAATTTCTGGCAAGTGAACATCATAGGGAAAGTCACAAAGCTTTGAATATCGTGTGATCATCTGAAAAACCGCCCATGCTAGGGGTACAATGACCTGTTTGTATGATGTACGAGCAGAGCTAGCGGAGCGAAGGCGGTAAAAGTGGCCATTCGTCTTGTGCGACTGCGCCGACAAGTTGTGTCAGAATCCTTGTTGGGAATTGCCAATTCTCGAGGCGTCTTGTCGCGCAGTCGCATTCCGACAATAATTACACAAGTCATAACTGTTGCCAACTGCAGAGTGGATTTTTGCTCGGAATCACCTAAATACAACCCCTGTACGTAACCGCGTATAAACGGTTTTTGTTTAGCCATCGCGACATTGTCTTTAAGGGGTTGTTACAACTTGTAGTAGTCCAGTGGACAAAAGAAAAACTCATGCCAATGTCAAAATTCGCTGTTTTCATGCCTTTTGAGAGAATCGTTTTAGAAATAAGACTGGTGATGAAATTAAAGAGCACAATTTTCTAAGAAAAATCTAAAATTGATATGGCAAGCCAGGAGTCCAAACCACGAAAACTTCTTGTTGTCGTTAGTCTGTATACCAAACTAGAACGTCATTAACACTGCGCGCTCCCGCAGTTTGATGTAATCCAGCTCAAAAGCAAAATCAAGTAGCATAAATTTATTCGAGCCATAATGAGAAAAAAGTTTAAAACAGACTGCAAGTGTATCGTTTTTTGTTTCATCGTTTTCGGACATGTGTGCAGATTGTAGCGTACTCGAAATAGATTAAATCTTATTAATTAGGAGAGGATGAGTAAATTTCCGTCCACATCAATCTTTAATTATAAACAAGATATGCAACTGAAAAATAAATATCCTACGGGGAGAAAAGAGCTACCATATTTTATTCGAATATCACCAGGATATCCATTAAAAGATCAAAGTAATAATAATAGTATAATAAATGAAAAGTATCGGAACTTTTCCGCAAGCCTATCCTAGTGGGAAGGAATACACGCACCGATTGGTATACTAGTGTCTACACCGATTGGTATATTGGTGTCTGTTCTGAAAATACCGTAAAGACCACGCTCTGTTAGAATTTGGTGCTTCGTTGTACGTGTAGATTGGCGAATACTTAAGGGCTAACTTACTCTACAGGCGTCGCCATGCTTCCACTTGTCATTCTCGAGGTAGAGACAGGTTGTTTCAAACAATTTAAAGCTGACGTTATACTGTAGAAATCAAACAAACACACTCTCAGAGTGGTAAAAATTTATTCAGTTGGCTATAGACTTTGCCATTAGTTAAGGAAAGCCTGCATTTAAGGTGTTGAAAAAGGAAAATACTAGAACGATTCAAAACTAATGCTATCTTTTTATCATCATCATCATCATCATCATCATCATCATCATCATCATCATCATCATCATCATCATCATCATCATCATCATCATCACCACCCCCATCAAGATCATCATGATCATAATCATCATCATCATCATCATCATCCTCATCATCATCATCACCATCATTATTATCCCCACCACCACTAACACCAGCATCTTCGTCGTCATCATAATCATTACCCAAAGAACAGTATCTAAACAAAATGTCTGCATCGACAACAAAAGCCCACGATCGTTTTGTATAGATATTGTATGTCTCACCAATGTAATGGTAGTGTTGATTGTGTCCGTGATGTTTTCGGGCCAGAAACTCGCTTGATTTTCAGTATCCTCAGGGGAGAGAACTTGGTAGCTCACGTTTGTTTGCACGGGTGCTCGGAGCATGAAGTAGTATCGGCTGTGCGGATATTTGAGGTGGTAGACCTAAAAAACGGGGGGATTTAGTGTAATCTTTAGTGAGTGTTTCATTCCTTGCTATGCGCATTAACGTTTACGTCTGTTAGCCTATACTCTTCGATTTCGAACTCTCAAGACCTCTGTTGGCCATCGCTCTAACTTTCCTACACATACGGACTCTCACACACCCACACAGGCGTACGATAACTCTCTTTATGTGTCTCTGGCTTTTGTCAGGCAAAAGATGCACTCAATGTAGCCATAAGATACGTAGCATTGTTTCTGTAAAACACCGGCTCTGTGGCGTAGCGGTAAGACACTAGCTCAGAGATCGGGAGGTGCGTGGTTCGATCCCCAGCCGAGTGAAACCAAGGACTTTAAAATTGGTATTAGCAGCTGATCCGCCTAGTGTCTGGCATTATGGATTTAGTGCTAAGTCTGGTCGACCCGGTGTCAGGATAATGTGAAAGGGTGTGGTGTATGCAAGCGCTCCTTATATCACAGTGTGGCAGCACAGTTTCAATTGCCCCAAGCGCCGTCTCTGATATAACCTTGTAGTTGAAAAGTGACGTTAAAATGCAAACAACCTAACGTTTCTGTAAACTTAACAGGAAATAAAAAAAATCAATGTTATTCTAAAAAGTCATTTTTCGGTCATATAGCTGACTGGTGTATGGCATGTCTCCTAACAGAGCAATATTCATTTAACTGAAGCTAAAATAGTGTGTTAAACAAGATCTTGCTGACTATGCCATTGGTGTTGCATCCAGTTGATTGATGCACTGAATGTCTACCGCTAGGTTGACCTACTGCTGATGTGGAGGAGATGTTAAACAATGTCTTCCTGGCTACATCAATGGGTGTCGCATCCAGCAGACTGGTGTACTGAGATGAGAACTCCACGGGCACAGCGTAGAAACTGAAGCTTGATGTGTCCGGTCCTGATATGTCTATTTCCAGTGTCAAGTTGTGGTAGTAACTGCGTTGGACCTGATAACCACGGAAATATACACCGTCACGTGGCTCTAAATAGTAGGACAATTATTGCGTGTTCCTAGCTTTCTCCATAAAAGTGCAAAACTTACACCATTCATTGATAAGTTTAAAACTAAAATGTGTATAGCTTAAACTTGCAGTAGCCCATTTAGCAATTAGGATTTTATATAAACAGATTTTGACAGGTCTGAGAAATTTGTACTACCGCGCCACACCTCCAAGGCCGAAGATTTTGTCCAAGGAACTACAGATATAAATAATAGGGATTGCGGAATCTTCTGATTATAATGGAGCTCAGATCTATACTCTTAGTGTCTTCTCATTGGATGCAACTGAACTTTGAATTCCAAAACCCTGTTTTAAACCCAATAGGCATACTTTTGAATCCCGTTTGTGACTATAAAACGGTATTTTTTAATCATTTTTTAACTTTCTTGAACATACGAAACAAAACTATGCAAGTATAAGATTTTACTAACCGCTTGTTATACTAATAGAAGTACGTGAAAGCAACCCACTAAACAAGCTCATAAACAGGTTCTGCAATATCCAGGCTGAAACTTTTATTGGAATAAAGAGGTATGGATTGTTTGGCCTATTTGACAATGCAAACTTATAAAAAAGATTTTACGCTTAATGTCAACAGGATTTGGAATACTACCTCATTCAAGTTTTTTGGTGCTCTAAGCATGAATATTAAGTATCGGGGCTGTGACATTACGTAAATATAGCGTGTCGCCATCAAAATGGAGGACGCTCCCGTAAGTAAGAGCAAAACTCTTTTGTGCAATGAACCAATGTAACCCTCATTTACGCAGATCAACACTGATCCTAGCACAAAAGAGTTATACTCTAACTTTCGGAATCTTCTGCCATTTCGATAGCGAAATGCAGTAGTTTAGCGATGTGCACAGCATCAATAGGCAATGCTATCCGTCGGTTTAATCATAGTTTATTTTGACCGTTTGTAGACAGGGCAAGTTGGCTAGTTATTCTAAAAGAGCTAACTTTCGAACTCTCAGTATCTTCTCTTTGGGTGTAAAATAACCCAATATCTTCCAAAAGATATGTTTGAAAACACCAGCCTCCAAATATTAACAAAACCATATTCTTTTTAATTTAAAGAGGTCAAGGAGAGCTTCTTTTCGAAAATTTAAAATTTGAATCGGCGCGAACGGCTAGACATAGATCCGAATGCTATCCATTTAAAAAACCCGTAGATTCTATTAACGGTGTAAAAGCTAGATAGTATGTTAAACAAAGCAAGTTTTTCTATGCTTAAAATTTAACAAATGGAACGCTAAAACATACGTTTTAGTATACATAATTGAAGAACCTAAAAATAAATCAGGGAAAGGGTAGTGTAGGTAAACTTAATACATGTATATAAATAAACGAAAATGAAACTTTGTCGACATTTAGATATAATCTAATCTACATAGAGATTTTTGACAGGGGTTTGCAATACAAGCTCATTAAGATTTGTTTTCCTTTTGGCCTTTAAACATGAAATCTGATTCTTGTCATGGCTTTCTGTCCGTCTCAACATATTTCCCTTTTTTATCGTTCGTAGAGGGGGCAAATTGGTTAATAAATCAGATTGGCCGGTCTGGTTTCAGTTTTTAACGCACTTTAGACAGAGCAAAACTTTAAAATTATTTTAGGATGCTAGGTAGGCTTCGTCAAAGTCTTTTTTGAGATGCCCCCGCCCCTTAAAAAGGACTTTGAAAGACCGTGTGATTAAGGCTGGCGAAGTACAATGGAAAAGCTTGCCACTAGTTCAGAGAATTCGGTCTCGTAATTTTTAAGTTGAGTAAATGACTTTTAAAAGTAGATTTCTTCCCCTTTCTCTCTATTGAGGCTGTGCGCGTTGCGAAAATATTGCATTTCGCTATCAAAATGGCAGACGGTACCGGAAATTAGAGCAAAACGCTTTTGTTCAATAGATCAATGTTACCCTTATTTACGTAGAGTCCCTTTGGAATAAAGAGTTGCACTTTTACTTCCGGGAACGTCCGCCATTCTTTGCACAGCCTCAATATGTTACACAAAAAGGAATGATGTTTATTATATCATAAAAAGTTGGACAGATTTATGGAATTTTCTCGCGACCGAGTTTCATGTCGGAAAATTTAGATTAGAGGCAACGCTTCTTATAAGTAGAATGATTCCTTTGTTTCACTACATTCATTTAATGCAGTTTTTAACGTCTGTAAGCTGAGAAAATTGCCTTGGTTAAAAAAACAACGCCCCTATATGTAAAATTTGCGGCACCCAACTCATTCCCACCGTTGGTGAAACATTTTTCAACGGTTGGAAAATCACGGAAAGCATTTTTTTTCAAAATTTGACAGTTTGAAATATAAAAATTACGATATCCGACTCATTTAGATTCGATTTGATACATATAATTATAACGGCCCTAAATCTCTAAACAAGTGCAAAAATTACAGAAACTAAAATTATACGTGGAAAAAAATACCCAGAAGATGATGCAATTTGAATCTGCGACAATGTCATCCTCTTTTACCACTTTCATCGGTGTTTTCAAAGCTGGAAGGAATAAAACAAAGAAGATATTAAGATTGTGATATTCTTTTTTTTCGTCTTCGATTTTTGTTACTCGATTTATTTTTTTGCTCCCTCTCTTCGTCTTATCTAAGTCACCCTCTTTCATTTTTTGCTGCTGTTTGAAACTTCTTTTCCTATCTGTCGCGATTGCTTTAGTTGTTTTTTTCTTGTTTTTCTTTTTCTTGCTCTATTTGTTCTTGTTGTCCATTATCATTACAATCATCATCATCATCATCAT
>BMAT01011731.1:76433-94615 GCA_019649035.1 Elysia marginata | reverse complement strand
GAGAGAGAGAGAAAGGGGAGAGAGAGAGAGAGAGAGAGAAACCACACAAAGTATATATCTTTCGATTTTACAGTTTTCAACAATGGACTGAGAAAGATTGGTTTGGATACCCATGCATATTTTAAAAAGAATTGCAGAGCGCGGTGAACCTTGAAGTCGACGTCAGTTTCAAGTGACATTACGCTAACGTTGGTCAATAGTAGAATTTGCAAATCCCTGAAACTTCACACACAATTTTGGTTAACAGCCTTTTGGGAGAATGGAATTGCGATGGTGTAGAATCTGCATATCTCAGGCAAATGGATTCTCAGAAAATAAAAAGCCACTAAGATCTTACGCAGCATTATTTACAAAACTCTGCATATCAAATTTCGAAGCAAACCTATTTGGTATGATTATTCACCGATCCTCATTGTTATTTTACATTTAGCCATATTCCATTA
Organism: Elysia marginata; assembly: GCA_019649035.1. Lineage (NCBI taxonomy): Eukaryota > Metazoa > Mollusca > Gastropoda > Plakobranchidae > Elysia > Elysia marginata. Next base: position 94,172 of record BMAT01011731.1, on the reverse strand, counting down.
AAAAGCAGATTTAAAACTTTGCCGGACAAAATGTATAATATTAATATTAGGGTCTTGAGAATTTAAGTTAAATCAAGAGGATTTGACGGTATTTTTCAATCAGCTAATAGAAACTAATTAAAAAAACTTTAATTTTCGCTCCATGTGGCGTCGTGATCTAGTGGTAAACGCTCGGCTTTTGGATCGAGAGGTCCGGGGTTCGAGACCTGCTTTCGGCAGGTCGACGTTTAGTCCTTGAGAAAGGCTATTTACACACAATTTCTTCGCCTCACTCATGCGTTAAACGAGTACCCGACTATAGGCAGTGAAAGATCTTGTCAGAATGCTAGATTGATGCGCTTAACTAGCTGCTCCTCTGTGAGTTCCGAGGTACTTTGGTTGGGAATGGCCTGTCGGGGAACCCATGTAAAGCGCTTAGAGCACATTAGTGAATAAGCGCTATATAAAAACGCTCTTTTAAAAACGCGCTTTACTCTTTACTCCATGTCTTAGCTTTGTGAAAACGACATCATCATCCTGGTTGTTTTATGACCCAATCTTTATTTCATACCTGAGTTTTTGAGAGTTTGAACGCTGGGTTGCCAAAGACCCTCACAATAGCTTCCAGTTGGCATCTGCACAGCAAGCACGAAAAAAATCAGTTTTACTTAAGAAATTGAGATAGTTATGAGAAACACAGTAAAACAACTACAGCAATAAAAAACTAACCACAGTAACATACAGTGAAAACTTTCTCTCAGTCTGTTGTAATGAACGGTGTATTCGAAATTTTCAATTATAAATCTATTATACAAACAAAATATCTTTTTTTTTCTTTTTCTCTTTCAAATAAAACAGACCAATTGATATAAGTTAAAAAAACCTAAGGAGGGGGTTTATATATAGGGCCTAATTAATTGATAACCTTTTTATATGAGGTCTATCAAAGGCCTCGATCAACCAAATTATGTTCGAACTTAAAGAGAAGCTGTCAAATTTCACCACTCTAGAATATTTACATAGTATTTCAATACCTATGGCTGAGTGCTAACTTTATGCCTAGGTGAGCGAATAGAAAGGTAATAGTTCTGACCTAAATGTACTCCTTGGTGCGGAATTGTGTATCGAAAGTGATCTAAGAGCGTTCTTTTTCTTTAAACTGTGCAATATTTTTTTCTTATCGCACGACATAAAAAAACGCGCAACCTGCAAGTATGATTGCGGAAGGGATTGGGTGTCCCAAATCGTGACGTAGATTTAGTTCAGAACCATTGAGTACCTGCATAGGTCGGTAAATGTCGATCTGTAGCTATATTAGCAGAAATTAAGATAGTTTTCACTACATACATCTCTCTAAGTTATCATAAAGCGAAGCATGAGTACGTCCCAACTGGTAACATTTGCTCAAAGCATAATCATGGTTTCACTTCCAACACCGTTATAAGTTTGGAAGCTGAAAACGTGAATTATCCAAAAAATTTATCGACTTTAAATGAAAATATTTGCGTGAACCAGTTCGTTCGAACTAGCTTTATGACAAATGCATTTTCGCCATGGGAAATTCCTCATATCTCTTCCCATGAGAGCAAAATTTTTTTATAAATACATAGTGCAGTAAACAAATTGGTGGAAAATGTCAATGACAAAACTGAAAAAGTTTCCATCTAATATATAACTGAACTGAGTAAAAAAGTGAAGGTCTTCTGTTCGCTGGACTGCAGTCTTAAATATTAAATCCTTGGTGAATTCCATATCTTTCAGGTATGTTGCCTGTAAGAAAGCAGAAATATTAGTATGTCAGAAAATCAGTGAATGGCGTAGCAATGCTGTTTCCTTAGTTAATCAGTTTGATTCTTTAATTACTTTTAAAGGACGTCTTTACCATTTTCTGCATTTGCTAAAGCATGTATAATATAGTTCAGTCACCACTATGCCTCTGTCGCTCCTTGTCTTGTCTAATTCTTCGCCAATGTAACGTCAAACAATGATTTATTGTGGGAACATAGTTCTAGACCTCTGCACATTGCGTGTTAATCTCCATCTTGCTTTGTAGAACAGGTAGATTTACAAATAAAATTGATCGACAATTCAGAAACATTACATTCGATTTATTTCTAGATGGCATCCGACACAAACACCCCTTTCAACACCCACACCCACAAACCCACTCAAATTTCGTAACAAAAATTGCCGGCGCCGAGATAAAATTTGTGACAGGATTGAATAATTACTATACAAAATTCATTAAATTTTTTATTTAATCATAATTTTGGTACTTTAGGAGTTTACTAGATCACTTCAAAGAAGTATTCCATACGGCCCTATTTATTTTAGAAAGAGATTCTATGGCACTCTTATTCTTATTCTAAAAAACCTACGAAAACAACAACGAACCCCAAAAACATACGTACAAAATAAAACGGCGAGCTCCTCCACAGAAACTCGTGTCTGACAGCCATGTAGAATAAGTACAGGATTTTGTACGCGGGTACATATCTCGAGCTGTGGATCCTCCCAACCACCAACGGCCGCAAAATCCTAAAACACTTGAGGGAACAAAGATGCAACTATGAAGCAGCCAGGAGTCTAGCAGGCGTATCGTTATGGGTTTGACCAACCGAGTTATCAAGACATTCCTAATACCGCATTAAATGCTATGAAATATGCATAGCTCTAGAAAACCTTTATCTCCACATATTTAATAAATAATTAAGTTACAGAAGACATTTCGTTTTAAAGGGCGCTAACTAAAAGCTAGTTTGACCAACTGGCACCTGATATTTTTACAATTTTTTAACCAAAATTGCTTCATATATGACAAAAGAAAAAATTGTTTGGACTATTATCTTCGGCTAGAAAAATTAACTGATAAGTGCAAATGCGAGTGTGTCAAATGGTCGAAATTCTGCTATTTGTCCTGATGCACTATTGGCTGATACGGAACGCATAAATGCTTTAAAATTACTTTATGCATTCTGCCACCTTAGATTGCGAGTTTCAAGTCTTCACGCTAGTAATCCATTAGTTGTGATATATACAATACTGGGTATTAAAATTCCACCAGAATAAACGTACTATTTTTATCATTGTTTTATCTTAGTCCACAAGGGCAATCCGAAAAACCTTTGTGATCATGATAATTTTATGGTAAAAAAAGATGATGGGTCATTGTTTATTTTTAACTAGTTGTATTTTCTTGCTTTTAGCAACATGCCTTGTTCGTCATGGCAAACGGCAAGCCCAGGACATCGTTTCATAGCATCACTTTGAACATAGTTAAGTTTAACTGCCATTCTAAAATGTCTCGTTGACTTCGTGGGATGTTAATATTTTTTTCTTGTGTCTAGTCCTATACTCAAAAAGAATTACATTCATTTGTTTTACACTGATACTCGTAATTCAAACTTGTAAAACCAAACGGTTGAATGAATGTGTTTTCTCCTTCTGTGTTCCCCATGTTTGGAACGACCTGCCCCAGCGGCTTTAATGTGATTGAACTAGAGAAGGCGTTTGGAAACATCGACTAAACGCGTATCTATTTTGTGTTGTAATTTAGTGGGTAAAAATGTCAAAATGATGTATCTCTACATTTTACATTTCAAAGCACCTTCAGCCAAACGGGAAAGGCGCTATATAAATGTTCTTTGTTATTATTATTGTTCCACCATTAATCTTTACAGGTTTATTATTATTCTAAAACTGTAACGCCTGACGCAAACTTAAAATTAGTTTTATGGATTTTTCTATGATTATTTATTCTGTTATCATTATTTTTTCTATGGGTTACTGTTAGCTCGCAAATGGATCTTACAGTTGCCATTGATGCAATAAATTTTTAACCAAGAATATATGTCTCGCATTCAATCCCAATAAGTCTTAAGTCGCAAGATATAGGGTATTCTCACTAACACGGTAATTGAGTGTTATCTGCCCTTGGCCGAAAATGCCGTGGCAAGTTCTCGTATTTTGCGAGCTAGATCTAGTTAGTAGATCCAGTGGTAGTATTTTTACTTTCTGGCTCGACTTTTATCTGTAATCTACTAAAACGCATGAAAAGTGATAATTCATTCAAATTTAAATGCAGGGCCACCCTTAAAATATATAATTCTGCAGTCATTTATCAGTCTGCGCAAGTCTAATGTAAAACTAATGTTTTACTTTCTCCCTTGTTTTTAAGGTTTTGCACAGCAGACGCTTACGAGCTCTCTGGAGATAAATGAAGTGTTAGAAAATAAAATTATAATATAAACTTCATACGTTTGAATTGATAAGTAGAAAATCCTTTCCCTTAACATTTTAACGGATTGATAATAGATTTTGACTTGAAGTTTAACAAGAGCTGGAGATACGACAGGATAGAAGCCAAAACGTGATTGGCCTAGATTTAGATATCCATGGGCCTATGTAGATCTAAAATTGTTTTTTAGCGTTTTTTACCAATACAGGATCTATTAATTTATTTAATTTTAACAGCATATTAAATTAGAGGTTGCACAGATCTAGTTATTCTTGATTTAGTTTTATTGCCTTGCCAGGTAGGCCTAGACTAGATCTGTTCAGAATAGGTGTTATCAGGTATTATCTTGGTCATTTATCAGACCAAAAAAAAACAAAACAAATCTTCATAAAATTTGATGCACCCAAAAAAAAAAAAAAAAATTTCTCATATTTGGAGTTTAAAAAAAAAAAGATGCTTCCTGCGTGATTCGATCGTCCAATCTCGTGAGGAAAAATACTCGGCGCCTGCAGGCGCTATCACCTGAGCTATTGCGACGTACAATATGATCGGCAATACTAAACATATATTCCTATACAGTTTCCAAGACTGGGGTTGTTTTCTTCATTTTGGAACACTTATATGTACTTTGTTGTTGAAATAAAGAGGAGGAATTTTCTAGGTATTTAGAGGTTAGAAGACGTTCAGATTAACCATGTCTTAATGCATTGAAATTTACAATGCATTCTTATAGATTTAGATACACCCGCACCGTCGCAGTAGTTCTCAGTAGACTTGGACCCAGATTTAGATCGATCTATAAGTATAAAGAACCCGCTTTGGTGAGCTAGACAGACCAAATGGTCTCCGTAATGATCTTAGTTTTAGGGTATTAGATTAGCAATACTCATCTACGAGATTCTGGGACTGTTTATCTCGTTGTAGTATCAAATCCCCTTTAATGACAAAAATAACAGGGGATAATTTGACTTTTAAAAAGGGTTGCACTAATTTGACTTAGCGGGCGGAGAACTTGAAGAATAGTTTATACATGGTCATATAAAATTTAGTTATTTTACAATTACCAATCGTGATTATTTTGTTTCGATCAGATTCCCCAGTAGTCACAGACAACTATAGATTTTCAATGGAATATCAACTGGGGCTGCCTGACCGGAACTCACCAGCAATTTTCGAGCAAAACACAAATCTCCGATTTCGTTTCGGTGGTGAGAAAACCCGATAGAAAAATCATATATATGCAAGTTTACTCGGTGTTCAGAAGTCAATGCTTTTTTTAATCTTAGACATTGACGTTAAGACTATTTCTGAACGGTTTCACACCTGATTCATGTTGTAACTTCGTGGTTTATGTGTTTAATTTCAATTGGCATCATTGTTAGGGGCAACATACCTATATACTTGTTTAGACTTTAAATGTGATTTTCTCCCCTTTGTGAAATTTTACAAGTCCAAAACCTGCCAAACAGAAAAGCTATATCATGCTTCTGTGTGAAGTTATAGCCGTTAGATTGTTATTGTAAAATTTGTAAACTCAAACAAATCTTATTACATGATATTTCTTGACCCCAACTCATTACAAAAATACACAATACAAACTGGATAACTTTACGCATTCTCTCCTTTATGAAATTTTACAAGTCCAAAACCTGCCGACTTCAAACGGCTATAACTTCACACAGGAGCATGATATAGCTTTTCTGTTTATTGTATTTGAAAGTAGAGAAAATAAGCTTGTATGTGTTACAAATACATTGCTGCTACCCAATTTTTACTTGAGACTCTTTACGACTAGTAAAAAGATCTAGATACAGTTTTTTTTGTTGTATTCTATAAAAAAAGTATTTCACACATGCGCTGTTTACTTAAGCTTACTTTGCTTATTTCAGCATCCTCATAGTCTCCAGTATAAATTTCTTGCGCAATGGCCACCGCACCGGTCAAATCTGACAGGTAGAGAAATAGTAGGAAGAAAGAGGAAAATTTTCAACAAAATACCACTACGCGAATATCTCCTTAAGGTTATAGAAATTAAGAGACAACCCAATGGTTCTGACCTAAATCTACGTCACAACTTAGGAAAGATAATCTCTTCCGATTTTCCTTCTTGCTGATTGCGCATCCTTTTCTGTAGCACGATAACGAAAGATGTAAAGTCATGAGACGCAGCTGTAAAAAAAAGAACGCTTTTAGACCACTTTTGATACACAAAGGTCAGAGCCATTGCAACGAAAAGGACAAAAAGTCACGGAAGATCCATAGCATAACAAAAAGAGGCAGCCGCCGTCACGACGATTTTGTTTACTATAGTAGTAAAAAGGAATGGCTTAGAGATTTCAAAAAATGACAAGCCTTATAAGAAATGGATGGTTGGGATATTTTTGAGCACTTTGAGGGAGTTTCCTAAGTAAATATAAACAAAATTCAAAATCGATTGCATATAATAAATAAAAATTAACATTTCATAACATGCCGCTTTTATATATGGTACTGTTCGGTTACACCAGGACAAAAGAGGAAGATATTGAATAGAAGAGCAATTAGAAAAAGAAAATGATCCGAGTTCATTGCCAAAATGATAAGAAAGTGATAGTCCTGAGGATTTGGAATAAACATACTGGCAGTAATAATTGATGCAAATTTCGGGCATGGAGGTCTTTAATTTAGATAATGAGCATTCTGGGGCTTTAGTCTTGGCATGGAAGATTGATGTTAGATTCTTGGATAATTTTCTTTAAGCGATTTATCATGATTTGTTCAGTGACTATCAGACAAAATCAGTGAAAGATTCTTTCAGTTTGCTAGATGAAATACTGACTTAATAAATACACATTTTATTGGAGTAGAGAAAGGTTATTTAAAAGTTGATTGAACTCATATACAAAGCTCTTTGATTAGATTAAGCAACTTGGCGTTATAATTTTTTTTTATAAACAACCCTAAGCAATTTACCCTAACTTTCCCCAATCCACCCACCTGCAAAATGGGTACCTGGCTAAAGGTAGCTTTGAAATTTGTGGAATGTTAGTATTTGAGCGCCTAACAGGCTTCTGTACTGTAATGCTCTGAAGCATGAGTTGAATTTGCTCTGGTGTGTATAGGCCTGCTGGGGTAAATATGTAAAGTCATGAGACTGCCTTCGGCGGTGGAGGACTCTAAACATATTTATATTTATACTTAATCCTTCTCATTTTACTGATAAAATGTTTTTAAAAACAGCCTCACATTGAAAACTGGACCGCACACTCACCGAATGTGCCACTCTCGGCAGTAGTGCAGCGCGCCTGTAGTGTATCATTTGCGTCCGTGGCTTGCTTGGGGTCTTTCTGAAGCACGACAACATGTTGAATCAGGTTTCACGAAATGAAAAAAAAACAATATGAAGGCATGTATATTTTTCTCTACAAGAATGCATACCCATACCATACAGGATGGCCGTAATGAGAAAAATCCCAATCATTTCATGAACACATTCACTCACACTATGCATTGTGTAAATTAGAATCATCAAATTCCTCACAGGCCTGAAATCGTAAACATGGTACACCAGTGTGTAAATCAAGTGAAGACTCCATTGGTGTTCATTCTGAGCGTCTGTACAAACAAATTATTAAAGAATCGTTGAACAGACCTGGATGATCGTCGTCGACAGCTCGTGACGATGCAGATCAGCAGTTTGCACTCCTACAAACCCGTGGATACTTCTATTGTGGCCAAAATGAAGTGCAACCTTGTTGATCGGAGCGGTGAAGGAACAGACTTCAAACTGTAAAGCTGCCTCTGATTAGGGAAAAAATATTATATTATTATTTGACGTGTCGAAAAAGTGCAATTCTCTTTTCTACGAGTACGTTATTTACGGGTCTGCTTCAAATGCAAAGAGAAACCTTGGTTGTTTAATATATGATGAAGGAAAGTGGTTTAGGTAATGCAACAATGTAAAATCGCGCTTTGAAAAAAAAAAAACAACCTTTTTCGCGGGAGCATCATGGTTAGAGCTACTATTTGCAGTTAGCGGAATATAGTACGAAACAACGTATCCATGATGAATTAATTGGATCTGCGGTCTTTAATTGGGGGCATCATAGTTAGAGCTACTAATTGCAGTTAGCGGACTATAGTAAGAAGCAAAGTATCCATGATGAATTAATTGGTTCTGCCGTCTTTGATTGCAATGGCGGCATTGTGTAATCAAGGAAATGCAGCATGCAGCTAGCAGCATTTCTTACCCCGCAAAAGATTGTCCAAATTAATGTAATTAATTTCAAATGTTGTAATCTAAGTACACAATAGTTTTTTTAAAACTATATCTTACCAAATAGGTTGGATTAAAAAAAAACCTCTTTTCTTATACATTTCATAAAAGTAATAGCCTGCCAACTAAAAGTTGTAAAATTGGATTTACTCAAATATTATTGCTTCTCTAAATAATCAATTTCAAATTATAGAAATAAATAAATCCACTCCATTCGCCAAACAAGAAGTAAAACGCAAGCCAAACTGCAAATAGTTGTTTGATTGCGGCTTGTCAGGGAATTCAGTCTCTTGGTTTTATTTTTTCGTAAATATCATCTAACTGTCACAAACCATCATTAAACAGAATACAACTTGCGAATAAATTCTATTCTTTTAACAAAAACAGAGTTCTACAAACTAGGAAGATACAAGACTCAAAATGCAACAACGGATCCGATCTAATCTACGCCACAACTTGAGAAACACAATTTTTCCGCATTCCTTCTTGCAGATTGCACGTTTCTTTGCGTTACTCGGTAAGAAAAAAAAGCTATCGCTGTAAAAAAAAAAAAACGCTCTAGGACCATGTTTGATACAGAATTCCGCACCAAAAGGTATATTTAGGTCAGAATCATTGTTACTAATACTGCAAATCATAATTGTTACGAAAAACTGATCGGAAAGAGATGCTTGTGAAATACCTTAACTCCTGTGACCTTTTCGTAAACATAATCTTATAGATGCAAGATGTGTAAATAAAACGCACCATTTGTAAACTGTTTCTTTTCTTAAGTAAATAATTTAAACAAAATGAAAAAAAAATGAAGAGAATTGAAGCTATACACGTATGGAAAATACTGTGTTTGGCTATCGAAATAGCGGATGCTTCCGGAAGTTAGAGTATCACTATTTTGTGCTATGGATCAATGTGGATCCCCGTAAATTAGGGCGACATTGATCAATAACAAAAAAGATTTTAACGTTAAGCCCCTGGAGCGCCCGCCATTTTGATAGCCAAACGGAATATTTTCGCAATGAGCACAGCCTCAAGAGAAAAAGCTATACGCAAATTACCTTGCAAGTCGATTCTTATATACTTTTTAACAGGGAGTGCACTCATTTCCTTTGATCGGACCTTAATAGGCATCTGGATGTCGATATCAAACAGGTCGAACGGACTTTCAGTATTGCTAGGCGTAATTGTGTAAGAAAACCGAGGTTTGCTAAATCCTGTGGCGACTTTGATTTTTTTCGAAGCAGTGCCCAAACCCCAGTCAGTTATATCGGTTACTGGGAGGGAAAAACAGAAGAAACAGTGGTTAGAAACCCGTCTTAATTTTTTTCAGTCAGTTCATCTGTAAAGGTCTCTATCTCTATGTTTCTCCTCTCTCTTTCTCTCTCTCTCTCTCTCTCTCTCTCTCTCTCTCTCTATCTCTCTCTCTCTCTCTTTCGCTCTCTCTCTATCTTTTTTTCTGATAGTTAATAAAAAGCAGACTCACATCCAACCATACAATGAAATAACAAAACTGTTTGGCAGTCTGTCAGTCTGTCCGTCTTTCTTCCTGTCTACCTTTCTCTCCATCTGTCTCTCTGTCTGTTTCTGTCTTCTTCACTTCCAAACTGCCTTTCCTTTCTCTCTGAAAGCTATGTTGAAATATTTGTAAAAAGGGGAGCATTTAATGTATAATTTTTTTATATTAGTATTATAGTATTTGTATGGTTGATAAAACTAAATGCCTTATGCACGAAGGATAGGTTGGTAGAAATAATTATGACAGAACAAAAATTCTTTTACCTTCACGTGTTAGGTATTATAATAATAATTAATAAAGGATATTGTTTTTATGTAACTCATAAAGAGCTATTTACACTGTTAACGTACCATTTGAACCGCGTACTGGGGATAAGGGAAAGAATAGGTTAAAGAAGTGTATGAATAAAAAATACGCAAATTTATCATTAAAATCAACATAAGTATTGAACTTGTCAGACCAAGAAAATATTTCTAAATACTATGATATATTCGTTTCTTTTAAAAAAAAAACTATTTTCATTTTTTCTAAGTGCTGCATACGACATTTTGTCTGGCTTTAAAATTTATGTGAAGTAATGGCCTTAAGTCAATTTTGTCTCAAATAAGCTTATGTATAAATGTATGTCTTGTGGTAATAAAAACAGGGATGTTCTCCATATCAAACACTCTAGTTGGTCACAGAGCCAAGTGAATGACCGGGACTTGAAACTTCTATTTCGTTGAAGCGAAAGACTTAGTAGTTTGTCCGTGTGACTTCGGATTGTGCGGGTTGGATTAGCAAGCTGTTCATGCTGTCTTTCTCTGTTTTATGTTTTTTTAATGTTTGGTACATCTAAATGATATTTTATGACTATCTGTCATTATATCTCTTTTGTGTCCATTAAGGTGTGTTTATTTTGAGATCTTGTTCTCAAATGAACAAAGGGGCGTAATTACAATGATCTATGTCTCATAAAAATGCCACTCCAAACTACATCTTACTGGCTGCCTTGAATGGACTTGCTTATGCAAAAAAAATAATAAAACAATAAGGGGGACATATAAGAGAAGAAAAGGGGGTAGAAGGTGCTCTTAAATTGTTTCAATTGTAAAAAAAAAAAAGTTTTAAAAATCCCACTGAGGACTTGTCCGTTCCTATCTATAAAGACTTTAAAACACAGACGAAAGTAGTTGAGTACTTATCAAACAACATCAATATTATGAGGGTTGTTAAGAACTTAAGAGTCTTACATGTTTGACAAGTTATAATACAGGACTGTTCTAGTTTCTTTTGCAAAAAAAAAATCTTTTCTCGCAGTACAAAAGAAACTGTTTGCTGTAGGTATAACGTTATATGTCTCGCGTCCATGGTGAATGAGTCGGAAGTCGAGAATTTCTTTTTTGAGAAAACGCTACTAAAAGTTCTATATTTTTCTCCTACTTTTATACGTTTTTAATTCAACAAAAGTTGTGTTTCATTTTCACAAGGTTTTGACAGGTTTGTTTGGATGCGAGCTATGCAAAATGTCTTGTTCAAACTTGCAATGCCTTTGAAATTAAAAATTGCGACATCCGACTCATTCACACTGTTCGCGAGACATGTGTTTTCCCTCTTGTACTAGGACAAAATGACTGAAATTATCTGCCTTAGAAGAAAAGCAAAATCCAAAAATTTACAGATGTAAACGAAAGAATGTAAGACGCTTGCTCACGCGCTCTGTGATCATAATATAAAACTATTTGTGCCCTCAAAATACCAACTTACCGGTAACCGAAAGAACAAAATCCGTAGTCGGTATGTTTTCTATTGTTAAATAGCGCGTGTCACCTCCGGTAATATTGAGAACACGAGGGCTGGTTTTCCAGCTGATGAGAGAATAAAACAAGTGCTTTATACTCCTTAGACTCTGTGATCATTACGTCCAATAATTGGTTATAAAAGTTAATGAACGCTCTTTTTTTTCTTTTGTGCCTAACGTATGACTCACCCAAGAAAAGACGTAGAAAAAAGTAAAGACTGGTTAATACCTCTCTAGGGCAAACAAACAGAAATATTGAAATGAGACCAATTTGAAATGGTGGGTAAAGTAATATTTTCTTCTGTATACAATGGCGCAGTAAAACCAGACCGAGTGTTCTTTCCCTCACCATTCAATAATTTTGCTTATTTTATCGCTCTTCTTGCTGGTGACTGGATGGACCCCAGCAGTGACACCGTATTGTGCAACTCTTCAGACAAACAGTGAAAGTTAAATAAACCAGTTAACTCCTTCTTTGCTCACAGTGATTTGGCCGTTTTCTTTTACGTTATATCAAAACACCGAACGAATTACAGGTCCAAGCCGAAGTTATTGTGATAACTTGAAGACAATCAGTGTGTCACATTTTTCTTCAACCAATATGCCTGTAAAGACACTGCAAAATGTTGGTTCTTTGTGAAGTCTAATGGTTTTTCGGAGATGCTAACACACACACTGCAAAATGTTGGTTTGATATGGAGTCTAAAATCTCTTCATTTCCAAATAATGTTATGCAGACATTGCAAACATTGGTTCTATCTGCAGTTGATTACTATGCACACTACTTTACGCATGCTTGGCTTACATAAAATTTAATATCTTCTTAGCTTGTGAGAGGTATTTATACGAACATCGCAAAAGCTTTTTCTATATCAAATACCTTCTAAGTTTTTGAAAGCTACACACGAATATTAAAGATGTGTTCACCTTTTCTACTTAATTTACTCAAAGCAGCTTTAAGATGTTTAGAAGGATAATGCAAAGACTAGCTGTAAATTCACCGATATAAATAGCTTTCCGGATGGTTCCATTCGCATTTCTTACAAGTTGTGAAGTAAACAGCTGGCATACCAGGAATCGACCTAGGCAGACAGTTCCGCACGCATCTGTGGATACAGTTCATCTTTACATTAAACGCTTGGCCATACTTAAAGTCAAGATTAAAATGTTAATGTTTTTTTTTTTTAATATTTTGCCGTAAGTGCAGTCGGGAATTAAAAAACCGTCAAAACTAATAGCTGCATTATTCCGATCAGTGCAGATAACTTGACGACACACCTGGAGTGAGCCTATACTATGGGGTGCCTGAGGCATCCGCGAAGAAATTAATGTTATTTACCGTAAGGACATAGTTATTTTAGAAGAGGCAATTTCACAACCGCAGATTATATTTTCCTTGGCCTGCTATTGGAATAACTGGTTCTAATCAATGTACTGTCACATAACTGTCAAAATCACTGTACGGTCACGTTTTTGTCAAAATAATAAGGTCACATTCTTGTCAAAATCCCCATAAGATCACGTCTTTGTCAAAATTATCATCAGGGGTCACAGCTTATACTTTCCTTGGCCTATTGGAATAACTGGTTGAAATCATCGTATGGTCGCATAAATGTCAAAATCACCATAAGATCACGTCTTTGTCAAAATCATCATAATATCACGTCTTTGTCAAAATCATCACACGGTCACATTCTTGTCAAAATTACCATAAAGCCACATACTTTTGCTAAAAGCGATTTGCCAATTTTAAAACATGTGCGGTCATCAATACTTATCCAAGGGTGTGATACATGTATTTCATGTATTTACTATCTGTCTAAAACTGTCATGAAGGTCGATTCATGTATGTCACACACCGGATGCATCTGGCATGATCCCCCGTTTTTCATTCAAATCTCAATCTTTTTTTTTTCTTTCATAATAAAAATTTACTTTGACAAAAATGTTTATAGATAGGTGGGAAAAACAGCTCTTTAGTTTACTAAGCTAAAAACAAGAAGGAGAACAAAAATTGGTAACCCAGAGTGCATAAACTGCTCCAGTTTTATTACAATTAATTAGAGGAGGGAAACATCTTGACAATGATTGAACAAAGAGATGTCAATAGATAAAACTGTACAGGGGTTCTTACTTGATGTCTACTTCGATCGAATTTTTTGAGACGCTGATCTTTCTGAAGGTAACGTGTGAGTAACGAAATTTGTCCAAAACAATAATCCAATTGGCCGCGATGGTTATTTCCCCTGCAAAGTTTAGGCCAGAGGTTGTACCGTCTCGAATGGTGGCGGCGTCCACAAAGAAGCTGTAGCCTAAAGAGCATTAGTCAATAATTATTTTAGCAATATATACCATTTTAATAGAAAAAGTAAAACAAGACAGTTTAAAAAATTCAAATCTAAATGGGTACTCTATAACTTCCACCTCTCTCTATCTCTGTCCCTGTCTGTCTGTCTGTCTGTCTGTCTGTCTGTCTGTCTCTCTCTCTCTCTCTCTCTCTCTCTTTCTCTCTCTGACACTCCACCCCCCTCTCTATCTTCTCTGCCTCTTTCTGTTTCTCTCTCTTCTCTGTCTCTGTCCGTCTCCTCTGTCTCTATTTGTATTTCGGTCGGTCTGTCTGTCTGTCTGTCTCTCTCTCTCTCTCTTTCTCTGTTTTGTGCGAGTCCCAGTCTTTATAAGGGAGATAATATTTTATATCTTTAGTGTCCTTTAACTTACTCTCATCTTCGCTCCCAACGTTCCCCTACCTCTGTTCGTGTGTGTCTCACTCTTTGTCTCTATTATTTTTGTTGTGCGGTTGAAGATGAGTATGTATGTACAATTATCGAACTTATATATACTTTTTGTAAGTCTTTACTGTTCAAAAATTAGCATCGAAAAGATTTTTTCCAAAAAGGACCACTATAAAACTCTTATATCTTGCATTTTTATTGTTTATCAAACATAACAGTCCCTTTTTCATTTGAAAAGATTCAATTTGCATAATTATCGATTATAATGTATTTTCCGACACAAAGTAGATAACTAAAATAGTGCTATGAACACTTTTAATATCTAACTATTGTTAAACCCCATCATAACGGTTTTTACTAGATTTGAAACTAATTCAACAAGATATATTATATGGTTCCAGAATAGAACTTTTGGAATGTAAAGCAGGACAAAATTGTGCCGCCTCACATTACAGGAGACAGATTTTCAGATCGTTCCTTTCTTTTGATTTTTTCAGATCTATAAATAAAATTTTCAAGACGAACACAGAATGGTGTCGTTTAAAAGGGTACAAAATAACAGCCTTTACGACGTCTTATTTCTACTTTGGTGTTCCCCTAAAACACCAAGTCCATCAACACAAACGAGAAAAACCCGCCGGCGCAACTTTTATGACTGTTTCATATTTCAACCACAGCTGAACGCAAAAAGAAAGCGTTAAAAATTATACACACCGTCAGGTGAGGTTACAGCTTTTCCACAGACATCCCATGCATCGTTGCCTCTACAGTCAAAGAAAACTCTGGCAGAAAAAAAACGGGTGGAAAGATGAGAGTTAAATTAATGATTAACGTTATGACACAAATTTGGTGTGTGAATGTATGTATGTGTGTGTGTGTTGCGGGGAGAGGGGGGTGTACAAGATAATAACTGTCGATTCTCCACTATTTGGAAAGAAAAAAAGGAATTTATTGATTAGCAGCACTAGACACAGGGAAAATGTTTTAATAGTAATAGTGATAATGATAACCAGACCAACAACGTCAACACTAATCATAACTATAACTGAAAATAACAAATCAAATAATAATAAAATAAAAATGTTGATGATATGACGATAAAGATGATAATAAAGTTGATAATAATGACACAAAAGACATTTTATTTATATTTGTTGTGACTATCTAAGTCACAGGCAACTCTCTTTAGCCAACATTATTTCGTAGCACAACCAGCATAATATTATACATCCTCATTTTATACAACTGCTCATCAGAAGTCAAAAGGAGGATAGTAATGTAATAATAGAGAGTCGGAGATGGAGGTCGAACATAAACAGACGTGCTATAACTCTAGAATTTAGTTGGCCTTCTTTGCCTGAGATGGAGTTTTAATGATTTGTTTCGGATTGTTCTTAGTTAAAGATGAAATAAAATGGATTGTCTATTTAATTATCTCATTTAGGCCCCCTGACCAAGAATCATTGTCTGAATGCTCCATTCGCAAGATTTTCCTCCATACAGATCTAAAACTAGAGTACACAGCTTACTACAGAAGAGCTAAAAGAGATAAAGGTTAAATTTGGAGAGGAATTCACACACTTCTGCCCATCATTTCTGTTCCAAACGGTAAGCGGAAACACACACATAAACAAAATAGTTTCGCCCGCTTAGTTTGTTAAATTCTGTAGCATTTAGGTTAGATCTGGATTTAAAAATCTAAATTAAGAGTCTAAACATATTTTACTTACATCTAGAAATCATTTCAGATAATCTAGATTTAGAGTTACAGATTAATTATATTTTAATCTAGAGGCTGTACTAGGCCTATGTTTAGCTTTTGTTCCCAACGCAATTTTGCTACTACTTTAGGCTCTGCACGTCATGTTTTCTTCTGTTTTAGCCCTAGGGTCTGGACTCTGCGTGTCACATCTGAAGAGAATCTGAAGATAACATTTCTCATATAGATATTACCTAGACTCGATTGGGAATGAGATAAGACCTCAAATTATCGTTCCTGCTTGCAAACTCTTTCTTTGAAGTCAATTGCTTGCGGGCAAGAACAATAATTTTGTGCACTATTATCACTCCTGATACAGAATATTTAGACCTACTGTTTATTATTCTAATCTTCTTGTCTCCTGCGTAAAATTAATTTAAATTTAAGCTGCTTGACTATAGTTATTTTTCCTTTGATGCACCTGCTGCTTTTTAAACATTTCTTTTTCTACGTTTGTTCGTCAATAAATCCACGGCAAGTTAAAACACATTCGAATCTCGCATGGTTTGCAGCCATCCCCTCATATCGTGACAATAATAATAACAACAACAATTTGTGCCCTATTAATAATAGTGGCACAGGTGGTTAAAAAAAGAATACGTCACTGACTAGCTACAACAGACACAAGTCATATTTCTAGGTGGAGCACAAAGAGGCAGCTACTACATGCAGTACAATTAGCGAACATGTTTGATACTTGGAGAATCGACCACGAAGTCATACAACAATAAATAAATCAAGTAAAGCCATACACGCGAGGAATTAAGGTTTTCACACAAACGTATTAAAGAAAAGTTTACTTTCACATAATAACGTTGTTCTCTGAATGGGCGAAATGAAATTTTTACTCAGTGCCCACATAAACGAAAATTATTGACTGCATTAATCTTCCAAAATTTGGCTATGTCCAAGCCGTCACCTAAAGAAGGTAACAAGTCTGAAACTCCGTAATCAGTGCCAGACTAAAAATTTTTTTTTTAATTAGGCCTTCATTATGCTCCTCATGTTGAAATGACTACCAGGTGTGTTATCTTAGTACAAAGTCTTTAATAGATAGTTAGATAGAAAGATAAATAGATGCACAAACACATTGATATGTGAATAGGTAGTATAAGATAAATAGATAGATAGATAGATAGATAGATCGATAGATAGATAAATAGAATATATGGATAGGCATATAGATAGATCGATATATAGATATCTAATACTTAAAATTTACTTACATTTTAGGCTCACTACTCTATGTTTCCTACGTCTCCTGCCGGGACACACTCTCCAGGCAAGCTGTTATCCAAGTTATGTCCCGGAAAGAGACGTATGAAACATAGTGTAGCCAAAAATGTAAGTGAATTTTCAGTACTAGATAATAACTCTGTTTTATTAATAAAGTTGAGCACTTTTATCATAAGCAATTATGCAGTTTTAAACGTAGATGTATATATAGATAGATAATTAAATAGGTAGATAGATAGTTAAACATG
>BMAT01011731.1:33718-55674 GCA_019649035.1 Elysia marginata | reverse complement strand
CGCTCCTTACATCACAGTGTGGCAGCACGCTTTCAATTGTCTCTGATAAAACCTCGCAGTTGACTGGGACGTTAAAATTCAAACAACCAACCAATAACCCGCAGGGCCAGAGGGAGGATACCAATGACAAGAAACAGGGAAACAGGCTGGGAAATGGCAACACCAAAGAAGACATGGAAATAACTGAAAGAGATGTCACAAAAAAATCACACACCTTGATGTCCAAAATTTTGCAGACCACATTTTTAACCCTGCATACAAAATCATTCACATCCTCGGCGTTTGAGTTAGGTTGCCAATCAAAACGACCAATTAAAAGTGTTGAATTTCGTCATGTGTTAAAATCGTGTATCCCAGTTTTTAAAACGCTCTAATCCAAAACTTGGTCTGGCTTTATTTCTTACGCTTGATGCCATACAATTTAAAAAATTTTAATTTGTAATTCGTGCGACTTTAATTATGAATAAGCTCAACCCAAACAAAATTTTAATTCATTAATACATCTTACCTTATAAAACACTGTACATTTCTCAAGTCAGAGTTGAAAGAGAGATCTAGTCTCAAAATATCCCCAAAATGATGAGTCTTGCCTAGGTGTAAAGTCAACGCTGTATGAAAAAAAAAACAAGATTTTTTACTGGTGTAAAGCCAAACCACTGGACATATGTAGACCTATACAACAATGGGATCAATGAAATTATAGAATCCATAAAGATTATATACAACAGACGAAAAGCAGTGCGGCTATCGCTCGCTTCAAGTTTCTGAATATTTTTTTCACATTCAAAATATTTCATTGTAAAAAACGTTGTAGGCATTGTGCTTAAAAACTCCTTCCAAAATAGTTATCTTTGTAAGTAAAATTAAAACAGGGCGCAAACAAAGTCCTTTCACATAATATAACTTTTGGTCACGAAATTCATTTCAACCGTACCTAGTTTTTTTCTAAAATTTGGCATAAAAACTATAATTTACGACTAAAGATCTGCACATGTATTTTAGAACCTTACACGGTTTGCGATCTAACAGAAGGATAGCATTAAATTTGTCACGTCCAATCACCAAATCATAGACTTTATACATGGATATAAAGGTGTAGCCGAAATCTATCAGAAAAAAATGCTTATCGTATATATCTTTCAAAAATAGAGTTTATTTCTTCAGATATTCTGTTTCTCTTAAAATAGCTTTCCTAAACTTTGAATGGACTAGAGGTCAATGTCTATTGATAGACAATTAGGTTTTGGACTTTGGGGTACCGGGTTCGAGTCTTCGCTTGAGAGCTCGATATTAAACGTTTGAGGCAGACTCTTTAAAAACATTTCCACGCCGCATTCTGGCGGTAAATGAATGTTACCGAATGTTAATGAATGGTTGTCGACAGTAAAAATAATGTGGCGTATAAGGGTGAAGTGCCCATAGAAATGCTGCTTCAATGTCAGATCAGAAGATTTTTTTTTCTTTGACGAGGATGTGTCAAGGAATATGACAATATAAACCGCTTATGAAAAAAACCAACAGGAATTTCTGGATGATTTCCATTGGCCTACCCTCCAGATCTTTGAGGAGACTGATCAACACTGCCAAAGAGATCAGGACCAACACACCGACCTCGGTAACTCCAGATTTCACTTGCATCTCAGGGTCACTGGAAAAAAGAAAAAGGGCGGGAAAAAGGGGGGGGGGGTGTTTATGTGTTAATCGTAGTTTAGTTTAGATAGGCAGTGTTTAGATCAAGAAATCCTGGTTTCAAACCCTTGTGGTTTTTCAGTCCGACATTGCATCCACATTTTTCGATTTCGAGTGTTGATTGATCAACGAGACTATGAACAGTGAAGGGTCTTTTCACAGCGTCTGTAGGACCAGCAGCTATAGCTTAGGAATGCTCACATAAGAGTGTGAAGGTGAAATAGTTGGAATCAACAGGTCGCGGAACATGTACGACACTTTCAGAGCCTTCTAATACATTAACATTGTCATTCCTTTTTTTCATCACATGGATCAACAAATTTTCCCTGTTTCAGCATTTCTTCGGCTGCTTTTACTTTTGGTGAAGTGAGACATCTTTTCGAGCTAATTTTTTTTTCTGTGGGGTTTTATTTTTGTTATCATATGCACAAGCGGCAAAAGTTGAGAAATATTATCATGATCCATAAGATCCATCTCCACCCCTCCCTCAATGTGAAAATAATAAAGGACAAAAGTGGTTCACCGTGCCCTGATTCATTGTGCCTTGGTGAGTTGTAAAATAAAAATGTACAAAAAAAGAACTCGTTTATTTTCAGGCCTATCAAGATTCAGCCAGTTAGGCCTGCACCAAAATAAGCCCTGAACAAAACTTCAGAACCATCATAGAGTTAAGCCAATTTCACATGAAAGACTCGCACGAAAGACTCCGGACGTACCTTTCTCGACCCAAGACAATAAAAAAATGCTGTCTTTTGTAATCACGTAGACCATTTCACATGGGAACGCACCATGTGAAAGCAAAATGGATCACGGGACCAGAGACGATCTGGAGTCTACCATACAGAATACACGTCATTGAAACGGGCTTTTGTCTAATCCATGGGTAATGTCCTTTTCTGACAAATTTAATTTTGTCATGAACTTAGCAAAGATTGATTAAAAAACGCAGGTCTTGTTTCACAGTCATTTTTGACAAGCAAAATGACCAATAACCATTGTGAAAACTAATCTGAAGACAGTTTTGCTTTCTTCGTAAAGTACTCTCATTTTGTAAAAATAATTATGATTTAGTCTATCCCTTGGTCCGCTTTGCCACAGTTTCGTTTCCTCAATCATTTTCTTTATTTCAAGATTAGACTTACGGAATTTTAAAGCTAAGGTAAAAGTTTGATACTAAACGAAACTTGAAAATCAAAATTAGTCGGGGTTTTTTTTGTTGTTGTTGTTGAAAATTTATGGAAATCTTTTATATAATATTTTGAACAGCACTGTGATTTTCCTTTGAATTCTAAATCTACCCTGCGGATATAAGGCCTAATTTAAAAGCATGAATAGATCTAACATGATCTGTTATCAATTTACACAATTTTAAAGATCATTCTCATACCAAACAAATCAAGTTCGCGTGGGAAAATTGCGATTGTCCATAGCCCATCAGGGCAAACATTTGTCCCCAATGGAAAAAAAACAGTACCGTATATCTTATAGGCCTACTAAGAAAAAAAATAAAATATGGAAATACAAGCCACGTTTTTGGTAGACTAAAAAGTAAGCTCTACACCTTCATTATCTTGTGAAATTTCCGGCTAAACTAGGGAGATGTTCAATAAAGCTAACTCTTTTTAGTATTTTACTTTTGCCCTGACTTATTGTTTGTGCGCACAAAATAACATCCTGGGCACCGTTACAGAAAACCAAAAGATATCGTGGTTATGAATAATTAACTATAACGCCAAATTGTTGTTATTTTTATGACTAAGTATTGATTTGTTTTATTTTGTGGTTTATGATTTTCAAATAGATCTGATAAACTATCTCTATAAAACATCACCAAGAAACAACCGTCTTTCAACTTTCGCACCGTCAATAGAGACCTTTAGCACACGCACCGTGTCTCACTACGCGTACGTGAAAATCGGGAAAGCAGATTGAGAAACTATAAAAATAATGAAATCAGTTTCTAAAAATAGACCCACAGACGTTCGCGTCATACTCACGCGTTGCTGCTTAAAGTCTGTAATGTCTAGATTAGATCTCTACGAAAACACGCGTTGTTTGGCTATTTTCATGTAGCGGTGATAGGCCTATCGTAGAGTGGGTTTATACCTTCAAGTTGTCGCCCCTCTGATTTTATGAATGCATCATTTGCTGTCATCACTGTATCATAATTGTCCTCCTTCAAGTTTAGTTATCGGGCAGTGTAGCACTATGTCGCCTTTTGATTCCAAAGCCTTTCTTCTTTGCACCGTGGGCACATTGGGAATCGTTTTGATTGCCGTAGGTAGTCCTGGCGTGTTTTGTTAGAAGTCTGATTAGAGCTTCCCTGTACTTTCTCTTTTTTTTTTATTTCAAACTAAAGCCTGGAAGGATTTGTACAAGTGTACTACGTCATCGATGAGATCACCACCTAGTGCCCCAATTCAGTTTCTCTTTCTACTGGCGATATATTAGATTATTAAAAGTGTCTTAATCTTAGAAAATTGTTTTAATTAATAGCAGAATTTGGCTATTTCTGTGATAAAGCTTGAGAAATCGCATCCTCATTATGGCAAGGATATACTCTACTTGGCACAGTTTTGAGAAAATCGACTTCAAAGTTTTAGCACCGCACAGTTCTGCTTCTAAATTACTCGTACATTGTCAAATAATTATGTCAAAAACCTCCTTCCGATGAAAGGGCAGTTCTTCAACGCAACGTAGATTACTTTTGTAGAGTTAGCATGATGCGCTTGTGGCTAGATTTCGCCAAAGATCGAGATACAACCTTGTCATTCATAGGGCGCAAACTCTTGAACTGTTTCAAATGTTGAATTCAATTTTATTTTATAAGGGTTACAGAATTTTACTACGCTTGGCGCTTTTCTTGCTGTGGGTCGTTATGATTAAAAGAAGTCGAATGGTACCAATGACTCTGGCCTGAATCTTTCACGTGATTCTTAATATTGATGCGAAATGTCATGTAACTAGATCTCTAAGAGCGTTTTATTTGGGACTCATAATATTTTTTAACATCATGCTAACTATGCTAATAACGGTGTTAACACACTTACTTTGGTCAAAGTTATCAAGAGCAAGAATTAATGTAAAAAAAGTTATTAAGAGCAAGATTAATTCAATGCTAGTAAGTGTAAGCACTGCCATGAACAAGCGATAAACATTTTTTTCCCAACACACAAGAAGCCAAATGATGAAGGAAACCATTAACTACATTACCGACAACCTCTCGCGTACACAGCAACATCACTCACCCTCAAAAACCAAGAATACAAGAAGGTACCAACACGTCCAGGTCAGATGACTGAGATGCGAGGAGCTATCAGTCAAGTAAATCAGTCACTGCTGTTAGGCTATATAAGACTCCAAAACTATTTTTTGACTCATTAACGTTACTGTTATGTTGAACGTTTTCAAAATTGATAGGCCTACATTTAAAACTTGTTTTTTAAATTTCATGTAAACCTTGAAACTAGAAAGAAATTTAGCCATACAGTTGACGGTGAAGTACCGGAGGCTCTTCCAAACACTGTATAGAAATCATCATCATCCTCCTCCTCATCATCATCATCTACATCATCATCATCATCATCATAACCTTTTTTTTTACCAGATATCCGACTAGGCCACCAACAATAGAGGACCACCCCCTTTTATCTTGGGTCCTTTTTAAAACTTCTTTCTACAAAAGTTCACCTCTGTTCACATCCTGCTCGACGAGTTTCCGTTATGTTGTTCTTGGCCTACCTCTTCTTACCTGTATCTGGTGGTTCAACTGTAGTGCGCACCTCGTGGTGCTGCTTGATGGTTTATAATAATGAATAATGATTTGATATTTCACTACGCATATTCAAGCAGAGTAACATTACAGAGCTGGACATTTCTCAAAGATAACATTGACAAAATTTATAGATTCTACGAAGGCGTTAATTTTGCGATTAGAGCTTTGAAGTTTTTCTCAGCGATAAGTCTAATAGCTACTTTTAAAGAGATGTAAAGACTTAACTTTGGTTCCCTGAAGCCGTTTCGTCTTACATTATAGCCTGTATTATTCGCTGTGAACAAAAGCATAACATTTCGTTCAACCTTTATGGGTAAAACTTTTATGTTAGCCAATAGAAAGACTGCTTTCGTACTATTTAAAAAAAAACCGTGTCTTGGCCATAAAATTGAGAGTCCCAAGTATTTCATAATGAAAACTTGCTGTCTATGTTGACACTTAGTCTTATTATGACAGAGCTAATGTCTAAACGGTAAACATTTCCTCGCTGGATGCGAGACAAACAAAAGCTTGAAAATTAACTTCAACAGTCAGGAGATTCGTGTTGACGCTCGTCGTAATCCCGGTAAAGACCCCCAACTCCAACCCTAAAACTTATAACAGTTATCTTTCTTCTCGTTTATCTTTATAAAAACTTACAGACAATTCTTTTCTACAGCATTGGTCATGCCTTTGCTTAACTTTTGATACTACTGTCCCTGACAATCGAAGCAGTATCTCCCATATTGTTTTCGCTGCGGATACTGCACTTCCATTGTCAGGGGCAGACTAGAAAGAGCTGGTTTCCGCCCGAGAAGTCCGCCTTGAACCCCACCCACCGTATAGGCCAAGGCTAGAAGAACGCTTTGAAAAGGTGTTATATTGGGCCTAGTTGATTTCAGCTATCTATTATAATTTAGAGGGTAGGATCCTCCGTAAGCTCCTTTTTATAATTCAAGAAATATCCGGAGACAGACGCCACACAAAGTTGATCAAAAGCATAATTGTGAATAATATTGGAGCTTTTATGTAGAGCTGAATGAAAAAAGAGCTGGCGGAGAAGGTTTTAAACGGCCTGTCACCGTGAAGCGTCCTTTTCTTAATGCTTTTAATTGTTTTCACAAACCACAAGCCCCAAGCCAGACACACCAGAGGATTCCTGTCACGAAGACTCTGGATTATTCCCTGTAATAGTATGCGTTGGAGTCACTTTGGATCGTTGCCTCATGTATAATATTTTATCCACAACTTCTTTTACAGATCATTACGACAGGCAAAAATTTTGTATTATCCACTTTATCTCTTTGCTTCTCTCACACAGTCGCTTGTTTGATAATCATAGTCTTAAGCATTGCAGGTGCGCGGGCGTTCAAAGGTACCCGGACCCTGTCGGTATTTTTTTCACGACCGCTCTCAACGACACCACTCTTCGCGGTGGTAACTTCAAAACAAATTTACAAAAATGGCTGCTCGATATCAGCTTGGCTGTGCCAAACTTTTTAGGTTCTCCAGAACACTTTTCACCAAAGAAGATGGGGCACCTTATACTTTTTATCTCGCAGATAAACTTGAAGACTTAAAAGAAATTATAGAGGTAAAATCACCCGGTGATATACAGATGGCAAGCGGTGGTCTAACCAAATCACTGGTCTGAACTGAAGCGCAGAGATGTGCACTGCCAGTGCCACTCACTGTTTATTTTGATTAAAATTACTTTTTGTTACCCTTTAATTTATTTCCTGATTTATGCCCTTTCATAGTCCAGGCATTGGCCCGCTGGCAAGACTGATGAAATGAAGAAATTATAACCCATTTTTACTGGCATTCCTTGTTAGGCCTACTCATTTCAATTACAAATTCCTATCTGATTATCAGGTTCTATGATGAAATAAACAAATCCTTTGCACTTAAAATTAGAAGTCATTTTATAATTGAACCCTTGCCAAAAGGTGTGACTGAAAGTGTGACAGATAGCATGAAAATATTTTTCAAATGAGCATTTTGAATTTTCTTTCCTACCTTGCTAGATCTAGCCGAATGTATGGCCTGCTGTGTTTCAAAATTGAGAAAGCTGTTTTCGGTTTACAATTTGTGATATGGGTCATTCTCACCCAATCATGTAAGCAGCACGTTTTATCATAACATGATGACAAAAATTTATAAATCAAAAGTAGTCCCCTGCAAACTTAAAGTAACAATTTCACTATTTGATGATTGAACACAATTTTGAATTGCATAGATCTTTAAACAGTAAACTGGGACAGACTCTTTGAAAGCACCAGATTTTTTTTATATAAGCTGGAACCCTTTTTATGTCATCATTGTTGAAGTTATCAACAAACCAGTGGTCAATGAGAAGGAATTCACTTTTATTTTAGAATTTAAGGTGCAATTGAACTTGGTACATCAGAGAGAAACAAATGTTTTTGTGTCTAGACCTAGATTAAATTGAATTGTTGATCTTTACAACTTGAACCTTTATCTGATGCGATCATAAGCTTTGCCTACACACCTGGCGGCACTCAGGGCAATTGGCCGCATTTATTAGGGTAATCTTCTTCACACTATTTAATAGCAAGTGAGCGCAACGTGAAAAGAGGAGCATGTGTCTGGCCGCACTCAGGGCAATTGGCCGCATTTATTAGGGCAATCTTCTTCACACTATTTAATAGCAAGTGAGGGCAACGTGAATCGAGGAGCGTTGCTGTAACTGCGGGCCCTAATGCGGCCAGGCTAGGCCATGAGAGGACCAATGAGAAGTGATCTAGCTACAACTATAATATCAAGATATCCTCGTGGCCGCGGTTGGGCTCCTGACTCTATCATGTCCATGTATGCCTTGTAAACTTTGAGAAAAAAAAGTATATAAAAATAATAGTTTGCACTACTTGTGAGATAAAATAAAGTTTGTATATATATAACATGACGCAAAACATTCAAAAATACAAAATTTTCTGAGGTATTCTATAGATCTAAATATGAATTTGTTTACCCAAGAGTATGAACAACCTATGTAAGTATTTTATAAAATCAACACAGTCATAAATCTTAGACCAGATCCATTGTTCTGTTATTGTTTACCCAAGAGTATGAACAACCTATGTAAGTATGTTATAAAATCAACACAGTCATAAATCTTAGACCAGATCCATTGTTCTGTTATTGCAAGTTCAGAAAACACATAAATTTCAAACTCAAAGACCTCTCTGTTTTCTGCCATACCAGGAACGTAACAAAATCATTTTTACTTAGTTTATAGTGGTTATAATTAGCATGTACCTGTGACAAAAGGTCGTGTGACGTGTCGCGAGTGATGTCATGTCAGGCTTTGAAGTTGAATAAAATGTTTCAGGACTAAAACTATGTCAAATAATATTGCTTGGAATATGTAATGGGCTGAAAGCAACATTTTGAACACAAATAACTTAAAAGAACACAATATTTTGAGCACAGAACCCATTATGTTGCGAGTAATTCTGACATGAAAAAAGTCACACTTTTTGAGTCACGGGTGATTCTGACATGAATTTAAAAAAGTGGGAACTTTTTACTGATGATACAAGTCTTGAGAGTATCTATGATACTTTATTTTTAATATCAATAAATTCACTGCTTTCTGCTACAGTAGAACTATTAGAATTAACTGGGACCTTTTAAAAATTAATATGAAATGTTCACCCAGTAAATTAATGATGCGCCAAAAGTTATCTTTTACGCAAAACGACCTTTTGTCACAGCGATACATACTATATTGCAACAGTATTCTTTGAAGTTTTATAATTTTCGTACATAACTATGATGACACGTTGACGTCCTTTGTCATCATTGTTTTAAATTTTAACTATTACTTGCCTTTCCAATTTCTCTACCACCTCAACTCTTGTCATCATCAAATGGTCCAAAGGAAAAAAAAATGAAATCTGCCCTTCAAATCTCTTATTACTAGGGTTCGTTAATAAAGTAGGTTTGTTCATAACACATGATTGAAATACTATAAAGGTATGAAATTAGCAATAGAGAGAAGTAGGCTTTTTAGTGGAAATGCCCGAAATGTTTGCCTTTAGTATGATCCAAACCTTCGACTTATAGATGCTTCAGCACCCACCACCTTGCCACTTAGAGAAACATAGCTTAAACCATGTCGCCACTACGCTCCTTAAAAAAGGAGTTTCATGGCAAAGGTCCTTGCCTAGCCTCTCTAAGCGACTCGCTTACTTGAACGGAAAGATCCAAATCGCACGAAAGGCAACCATTTAAATCTGGAAGCACACCTACACTTAGCCATAGACAACAAACACAGAGAACAAACGATAACATTTGAGGTATGCCTCATATGAATTATAGAAATATAAATCAGAATAAATAGTGGAGGCAGCTACTGCGCAATCATAACATATGGGATTTAAATGATGAGAATTTTTTTTTTTTCAATGGTAACCAAATTATTTTACGCATTTAATCCTAGAAGCATGAATTATTATTATTTTAATTTCCCTGGTTGTAAGTTCAAGGTTTTAAACAAATTTCTGTTTATAAGGCAGATCTTGGTTCAAGGAGAAAACATTACAAGTAATTGTATGTTACACTTTTACCCATATAGAACTCGCTGATCCTCTGTCCCCAAAATGCAATGACTTGGGTCATAGTCAAGATATAAAAGTATCAAAATATTCTTATCACTGACTTAAAGGACAAACTTATCAGTATCACTATAATGAGCTTTTAAACTGTAGATCATATCTCTAAACATCAAAACTAGCCACTTAACTCATTCTATTGCTATTCAGTTAGCAACACATAGATCAGTACCAAGGTGGACTTCTATTAATGTATAATAACAATCAATTAAGAAATATAGTTTAGTCTTCAAGCATGATTTCTGATTCGCAATCAATGATATTTGCTTTTAAACCCTTTACAAAACTGTCTTACTTACAATCTTTTTTTTTTTGTTTTCAGAGAGGAGCAGGTGAGCTGGCAGATTCCCCAGAAGATGCAGCCTTTGTGTAAGCTATACCAATGTACTGCTCTCTGTTTTATTGTCTGCTTGAGTCGTTGCCTTTGATTCAACAATTATTGTGTTCGTTACATTAGAAACTGTTACCCCAGACCTGTCAGACAATAATTCAATTTAAAGTTCAACTTCTTCATGCACCACCTTGCAGCTTTCCTGATCATTAAAATTTTGTTTTGTTGATTAGACATTTCTAGTCAAAATTGTAACCCCCCCCCCCCCTAACCCTAGCGAAATGATAAGCATTGTAGAATCCACTGTTACAACTCACTAGGGTAGAATCTCACAATATTGACAGAAGAAAAACGCAGTTTTCATTGATGTTTTTTTTTTAAATTATAGACTTCTATAAAATAGATCAAGATATCTTAATTTTATTTGTTTTTGTTTCAGGCTCACTGAAAACATATCCGATAAGAAAGGATGTTTACCTCTTGAATTCATTGTAGATTGTGTCAAAAAGAATACATTTCTTGATCCCAAGAAGTACAGGTAGGTCAACATTGATTGCTGCTACGCGATCATTCCGAATAGTTTGTACAAAAGGTTTATAAAATTAACTCCTGAGAGGGCAACAGGTTCTTGAAAATGAAATCTTCGATGAAACAGAAAAAAATAATAAACCAAACCTGTTTTCATGAGGAGCAATTTTATAAGATCAAATAGAAACAGTTTGATGCCTTTTTCAAGAAAGGCATGGTAATGTCTTTTTTTTTTAATTTGTGGATTCAAATATTAACTTACTCAAAGTTAAAAAAAAAATGCCACTTTCTGTGATATTTTTTTGGTAAGCTTTAGTCCAGATCTATATTTTATATTTTACCATTATTTTTCTAATTTGCAGAGTTCAGCATAGCTGAACTTGACAGTTTGTTTATAGAGAAGCGGACTAAGTTCACTTTTTGAATAAAGTATTTCAATTATTTTTTAATTGAAGTTAAGTCATGTTACTACCTGGCTTATGAGAAAGGTAGGTCAACTCTCAAAATAACGATTCCTAGACCTTCTTTGCAATAAATTCGTTTATTCCATCTCCTGTAAAAAATCTTTGTCCTTGCATGTTCCTAGCTTCGATAATATTATGCAATTTTTTTCCTTTTTTTGTTTTCAATGCTACTATTTTCCATGTGATGAAACAGTGGTATCCAGCAAGAGAAGCCGCGTGTTGAGGATCAGCCTGGCACCAGCGCCTCAAGACATGTCCTCAATGACAGTGATGAAGAGTTTTTTGCACGCTCATCTACTATACAACTAAATACTTCTTCTCTTCAAGGGTTAGTTCCTTCTATTTTTGTGTACTCATTTCAATGAACATTTCCAAGTTGCTTTCTAAGTCAATAGGCCTATGTCTCACTCCCCAGGGTGACTAAGTCCAATCTCTAAATTTTTACTATAAAAAAGGGTTTCTGTAACCTGTTTTGAACCAGAAATTTTGCCTGCAAACAATAAAAATTTCATGAAGCTTATCACAATGTATGTAAAGACGTGAAAACTTTTGCTGATTTAGAATATAGAGAGAAATATGATTACAGGGGACTTTAGGTGGTACTTCTGAAAAAAAAAATGAATTTCTGACTTCTGACTGATTCTCTTGGGTGCGAGACATATGCGAGGTCATTAGGATGAAGTTATATTAAAGTTGCATAAAGCACTATATGAGCTAAAGCATTGTATTAAAATTTAAGCTTATTAAAATTCAACTGTGGTTGCGTATTTTTGATCAATCCAATTCGAAGTCAACTGTGTTGTTTTAAAAAGTTTTTTAAAATTATTTTATCACATTTGGGTTTTTTAGGATTTATTTAGGAGTTATAAGTCAGAAAATCGCATTAACTTAGGAAAAAGTTTTCTTCACAACCCTTTGCTGAATTTATGTTGTCGTATCATAAGTTAAATTCGTTGGTGAGTTTCATAAGATTTGTATAGACAGTTTTTAAGAAATCTTGTTCTTCATAACCCAACCCTACCCTACCCCCTAACAAAAACACATTTTAAAAAAATTGAAAAAAAAATGCTCTTGCATTTGTAATTTGGGTCAGGTATAATCTGTGAGAATACACTAAGGATGGTTTGCAGATCAACAGAAGAAGCAGAAGTCGACAAAACACAAGTCCCGTACTAAATCTCTATTTATTATGTAAGACTAAGAGACAAAATTAATCAATTGTATTCTAAATTGATTGAGTTCATGTTTCATCTATTTTGTCCCAAACAGGAAAGTTCCCCCTAATGTGAAGATGATAAATTAGCTAAAAGAGAGTCCTGAGGAAAGGGACTAGGTGGAACTGACCCTAGACCTCCATAACCAAGCTTCCTCAGTTCTTGCCACCGGCAATGCTACTTCCTTTCTTGCCTAGCGTTTCCCTCTGTTTCATTTTCACCCAGTTCAATAGACCTAGGCCAGCGCACACGAGTAACCTTTACATGTAGCGTGGACTCTCTCTCTCTCTCTCTCTCTCTCTCTCTCTCTCTCTCTCTCTTTCGATGTTCCTGTTCCCCTCTTTGACTATGTCTTTAAAATGAAATGCCTGCTCCTCTCTCTCTCTCTCTCTTCTTCACAACTGTCAGTCTTCCTTTAATCTTTCTTTATTAGTAGTGCATGCAATAGTAGTAGTAGTAGTAGTAGTAGAAGTGGTGGTAGTAGTAGTAGTAGTGGTAGAAGTGGTAGCAGTAGGAGTAGTAGCAGTAGTAGTACCTCTGAGTACCGAGTCACCCTGCGCTCGTTAAAATTATCAAGTTACAGATTGGACTATGTTACAACTATGTCAACTACATTTAGTACCGGCATGCGATATCTGTACTTTTATCAATTTGATTTTTACCTCTTGCAAAATGTCAGAGAAAAAGTACAACATTCTCAACCTAGATCTAGAAACAAGTTCAAATTGTTAACTCAAGTTATAGAGGGGCATACTCCAATCTTAGTTCACTTGTTTTTTTGTTTTTTTTTCAAATAATCCTTGCTCCTGCCCCCTTCCTCTGACAACGGATAAATTAAACACTTTTTTTTGGGCCGCAGTGTGTAGCCTTTATCCTGATTCCACTGTATTTTATACGATTTGTAAGCAAAAAGCAATGTGAGGGAAAGGTTATTAACATGGATATAAAACTATCATGCAAGGGGCATGTAGCAAACTGAAATTGAAATGGAACTTATTTACCTGTGATAATGTAAGTTAGCCTACATCATGTATCTCATTTGATTTACTATTGTAAAGACCAGTAAAAGAAACAGAAGTAGATTATGAAAATGCTATGTGGAACACTATAATAGTATTAGAGAACAAAAGCTATTATACAATTACAATAAATAGTTTCAGTTTTTATAAATTAAAAAGTTTATATTGCAATACACAGCCCTATAGGGACCAAGGAATCTGAGTCTGACCTTAAAAAGCTTCACGGGAGCCATTAGGTAGACCCGGGGGTGGGTGGGGGGGGGGTCCACCTAATGCCTACCAATCCTGAGGAGTCTGCCTCCTTAAAGAAAGAAGTTTGTCTGTGTAATCAACCATTTTTTAGTTAGTTTGAAAAAAGTGAAGTGTCTCAGAATCTAGGAAAGTTTTAGTATACTTTTAAACCTCTTCTTAAAGGATATAAAAGATCACAGTACATAGGAAAATGTCAATAACTCAAATTTTAGAAATTGTGACTTGTGCTTGGTTTAGTGAACCACACCTTACGTATTCTCATCATAATGTTTCATATTATGACATTATACTTGTAAAAATATCGCCAGGATTTCAGAAAATGTAACTGGCATCTGTGTAATATAGAAAAGAAACTTCAATAAACTAGTTTGTTGATAGGTGTGCTATGGAATGTCTGTTTACATTTAAGCTAAAGAAACAAAAAAGGGGTATTCTCTAATGATAAGGTTTGTAGTGCTAAGAATCAAATTTAATGTGATCAAGAAATAGCTTTAGATTTTCTCCCGAGGTAAAAATGTTTGTGTGAAAAAAAATTTTTTTTTTGTTGTAAAATTACTTCACTTAAGGCTATAAGTCTCGCATCCAAGGTGAATGAGATAAAAGTCAGAATCCTCTTTTGAGAAAATGCCAATCCATTTTTTTCTTTTACTTTACATTTTAAACAACACAAGTGTTGATATCTTCCTACAAAATATTGAGAATTTAGGAAAGTAATTTCACCTTTGAAGTAAAAATTGCAACATCCGCCTCATTCAATGATTCATCCTGGACGCGAGAGAGTGTAGTGGTTTTTATGCTGCCTTCATCACAGATTGAATGACACTCTCATCTGTCACCCTATTAATTTGATTGAGCTTTTGAGACTTTTTCAGTTTACCCCAATAACTGCACTGTTTTGTTTAAATGTGTTATTTGAACTCATGCTGCCAAGTAGTAAATTATTATAATGAAATGAAAGTTTTACTAAAGGTAAAAGCTTTCCAACTTGTGAGGTGAGCAGAATCATAAGCACCCTTTTTTTTTCTTTTTAGGCGCTCAAAATACACAGATTCTGAAGACATAAAGATTATCCGGTATCTGATTGTTCACAAAAAACACAAAGAAACAGGTGGAAATGTTGTGTGGAAGCAAATGCAGGCAAAAAAGGTTTGGTTTTTGTCCTTGTCTTTTTAATATTGTTGGTATAACCAGTGTTACTTATTTAAATTAGACCATTGGATGTGTATCAAATATATACGCCTTTTTCTGCTAGGTAGCGGAATACCCGCTATGGCACAACTTTTGCGATGTTTTCCGCTTTCTATCATGGTCACCAGATGTTCAAGCAGATTTCTGCTATCACCACTACAAATTTAAGGACATAAAACTGAAAGATCACTGACTTAACTTTATTCTACTCCATAAGGGTTTAAAAATAAGGAGGGTAAAACTGCGGCACCCACATTTTTCCCATGAAGGCCATAAAGGACAGGGTTGGGAATCGTCATCCGTCAGGCCGAACTTAGCCAAAACTTTCTCAGAAAATGGACTCACAATGCTATCAGAAGCTGTTATTTTAGTCTTTTAATTTTTAAACAAGCCCTCGGGCCCTTCTAGTGAGTGCTCCCACCGTAACTTTCAGTCTTTTTTTTGGGGGGGGGGGGGGGTGAATTACTTTTCCCAGCCCTGAAATGATAAGCCTAATAACGATGGGCGAAAAAAATAGCGGAGATCAATGGAAATCATTTAAACTTAGAACAACAGAATAGAATGTAAAAGAGTAGAACGTTTTTGTCAAGTATAAGCAGTAGAAATCTAAAATTCGAAAGGCCTATCAATAGAGGAACACACCGAACAGCTTGCAAACCTACACTCTATCAACCTGAAACAGCGTGAGTGCATAGCATGTACTAGTCAGTAGGAGGTTGTAAACAAAGGTTGTACTAGTCAGTAGGAGGTTGTAAACCAAGGTTGTACTAGCCAAGCAAGACAGGTGAACTACAATGTAGGGGTAGATAAGTTACCAGGTACGGCTAGTGTAGGTTCTATGGTAAAACTTTACAACGGGCCGCAAACAGCACTCTCTGTGTGTATTAAAGTCTAACTTTTAAATTTTCATGTCTAAGATTTCACGTAAAGTTTAGTGATTAAGTCTAGCTTCTTTACAACAGACTGCAAACGGCACCGTCTCAATCTATTACAAGTCTAATTTTTAAATTTTTATGTCTAAGATCTTACAAAATCTAGATATGTATTTTTGTCAGAGGGATGCAAATTTATTTTAAGCAGGAATGCAGATAGAGGCTATAGGGGTGTAAACTGAAAGCCACATCATCTATAAATATTTATCTGCCAAGCACATGTTAAACAGTGACAGAAATCTGAATGAGCCGGAAAGTGGATTTTTTAGTATTTTACACCTACTATATCACAAATAACGATTTTATGTCATTTGTTCTTACCTCAAGCAGGGATGGAACTGGCTTAGGTTTTACTGGATTTCAGGTCTTTTTGTGATTTTTAAAAATTGTATTTGTGTCTATTTTTACTTCTGATGATTTCCAAAAGCAAAAAAGTTCAGGTGTTTTTTTTCACTCTCTGGTTCCACCCCTGCTCAAGCATCTAGTCTAGGAGAATAAATTTGTTTAACAAGTAATGAAGCAAATTATCAAAAAGCTCGAGAGACATCTTTTGATAAAAGGAATCAGGTGTTGATATATATGTCTACAGATTGAGACGTGTTACAGCTGCATTTGTTTTGTTGCACCAGGACCTTTAATTTTTTATGGAACTCATATTTTATTTGCTTTTTTACTTTTGTGAATTGGCATCTATGATTGCAATTTAAGAAGAACTGGAAAGCTTGACTTAAGACTCTTTTGGACTTGTTGCAAGACATTTAGTCAAGATGATTCGATTTCCAAGACATGAGAAGCTCTCGTAGCCCTAAATACAAGATGGCCTCATTAATTGATTTCTTTGCTTCGTTCCACATTAGGTTACTGATCATACTTACCAAAGCATGAAAGCAAGATTTACCAAGAAAATTCTGCCTGAAATAGACAGATACGACATACCAGAGAGTTGGAAGATGATGTTGTCTGGGGAAGACGCTGGTTCCAATAACAGGTTATCCCCCTATAGGAAGTTTCGGAGATCAGGTAAGAGTTTAATTTACATTTCAAATTGCATTTATTTTTATTCAGGAATATTTATGAAAATTTAAAAAAAAAAAACCATGGGCAAAATATTATATTTTTAATGTGGAGGTGTTTTATTGATGGACTATGTTTTTGTCTGATTTAATAAAAATTATTGGGACCAGTCTACTTAATTTATTTATAAAAATAAATGTATAGTGAAGACTATATTCACATATTGCAAAGATTATGAATATGAACTTAGAAGATTGTGCACACGCAAATCGTTTTTACATAACTACATGAAGCAATGGGAGAAAACCAGGCATAAGCCAATTTGATTTGTTTTGAGTTTGAGCCCTTTGAAGATAGAAGAGCACTTTCAAAGTATGTCTTAACATAAATATATATCCCTGGCTCCAAGTGCAATACATAATTAACACTGATTCAGCCTTTTAAAATGCAGTAAACAATTTTTTTTTTTGCAGATTCCTTAAAAGCCAAAATGGTTTTTAAAATATGACTAGTGCCTGTTTTGCTTTGTTTGCACATTATCATTATTGTATTTTTGAATTTAGGTTTTTAGTGTAGTTTGCGAAATGGCTTGACACTTCTGTACTCTCGTTAAAGTGTGTTTGTATAAATGTCACTTTTTGCTCTGTCTGCAACAGGATCTCCTGAGGTTGATCTCACCTTTGAGGGTCTTGAGGAGTGGAAAAGACGAGAAAAACTCAAGCAATCTTCTTCAACCGTGGAGTCTAAAACAGATGCTGTGGAAAAAGGTCTTTTATGATGTTCTGTTTAGTAGCACTACCAACTTCCAATGTCAAAAGAATATATTGTGAGAATTTTTCCATTCTGGCTTTTTTATAAAAAAAAATTCTTTACTGAATTTTAAAGATAATTTCGAAGGTAATGTCAATTTGCTTGCAATGCCTCAAGGTAGATATTGTGTTAGATTATTCTACCTGCTCAAATGAAAGTTTTCAAAAAAGCATCAGTTTTTTTGCGACCTCAGTGCAATCCTCTTCTAAATGTAATTATTTGGCATAGTTGAAACCAGTAAAATACTACACAAAAGAGGGACAATGATGAGTGAATCTTTACTGTGTATTTCAAACAGCTCACAAGCTCTAAACTTAAGTCTCTAACCCTATTTCAAATGATTAAGTTTGAAAGTGTCTGCTGAAACTTCAAGTGGCTCTTGCTCAGACTAAATTTAGTAAAACGGAGACAGAATAGGATACAACTAAGGTTGCGTTGCGTTTAAGCACAAAAAATGTACTCGAACTTTTTTTTTTTTTTGGGACACAGCAAATTATTTATCTTTCTTATAGTTAGAGATCAATACATCAGGGATGTAATTTTTAATTTCATTGAAAAAGAATGAACCAGTAATTCAAGACCTGCTTGCTAGTTACCTTTTGCATTATGAAACTTAACTAGGAACACAACTTCTGTTTCTATTAACATTATAGAGAGTTACCCTTGCCTATTGTTACTCTATAGCTCTATTGATTCCAAAGCACTAAGACTAAGTTCTCATGTCGTGTTCAGATTTTTTTTTTATTGGCCATCTACAAACCTGAAAAATACTATTTCTTTTCATATTGAACAATAGAGCCTCACCCTTCAGTGAAAGGCTCCAACAACTCTCGGCGAGACAACTTTCCAGAAGATGATGATGACCTGAACACACAAGAGCTGGATGAGCTAGATCAGTTGATTTTACATGAGGTGAGGGCTGTGATGTAGAGTGAGTAGTTAAAACTATAGAAGGAAATGTCTGTCTTGGGTTGTAGTGTTTGCCTTCCAATATAGCATCCAACCTTTTTGACTAACCTATAGAGTTTAAATCCTTGCTGGTTTGGACAGGATAGGTTTCTTAAGACTCGACAAAAGTACAGGAGGCGAGGAAAGCAATGGCAAACTACCTCACTATGTTGTGAGCCTGAAAGACAGGACCCTGCTCCGTGTTCCCTTACACTTGTCTCGAATATGGGAAACTTTACACAGGTCTTCACCACCCCTTAAGAAACTGTGCCGGTCATCACAAAGGACAAAAGCCTATTGTCAAAGCCTGAATTGCTTTAACTTGTACATGAAAAAATAGTCAGATAATTATTTTTTGTCAAAAAATTACTAGGCAATACATTTTTTTAGAAACTAGATAAAGTATGTGTATCTTAATTTTTATATGATATCTAAGGATCTTAACATGACTGTTACCATTTCATTTTCTACATTTTAAAACTTTGTTATTTCAATGATTTGCTTAATACAATGGACCTTGGACTCAACAAACCCTTGCATTCAATAAACTGAAATAAAATCCCGATTTTATTCTCCTCTTTAACATTGAGAAATTTTCTTGTATAGAATGAGCCAATTTCAGACTAACCTTTTTTTCAATGAACTAGAAGTGAAACTTAAACTAATGGTTGGTCTTTTTTAGCCTTCTTTCTGGTATATTTTTTGCTTTATGAGTGAGATAGCTTTCACAGCATCAAAGAGAGAGAGAGAGAGGGTGTGATTAGAATATATCTGAGGAAAAACCGGCTGGCGTTGAAAAAACTTGCAGCACTGTGTGTGTTCTATTCTTTGTTTTCAATAATTTTTAAAGATTGATGGATAGTTTACAACTTTCTTCTCTGGTTCGTTTTGGGTTACTTTCAAGATAGCATGCTTTTAATGGACCTTATCTTCAGCAAACTCTTTATATTTTCCTGCAAAGTTTGTTGGATCTGCGGCCCACTGTATAACCCTATTCAATTGCACTTTGAACTAAATAGCAGACTTAGAGTGAGAAATATTATAAGAATTTTACATTTTTCCAATCCCATTCATCACCTGCTAGTCGATTTCTCTCAACCTCAATAGATAATATTTGTACTGCTGTGTTGCTTTTTTCTTTTTTTTTCTTTTTATAATTAGCAAGTTTTTGAAGCATGTTTGTTGAGTGTCACATTTCACAAATAAAAATGTTTTTCAATTCATCTATTGTCAGTAATATTAACATTGAGGGAAAATCCTCTTTTCTGATCTGCACTCGGAGGTCTAATTATAAAATGCGCTAGTCTCAGCCATTTATAAAAAAAGAATGAGACAAAGGGTAAAAATTGTGCGTCTTTGACTTGGTATTTTTTGTTTTAAGAATTACACCTGTCAACCTACTAATAATTGTTTGCAAGAAAAGGGACATTTTTATTGTCTGGGGGAAAGGGAGTAAGAAAATAAGATGCTTTCAAGTATAAAATCTAAAATTTTGAAAAAAAGACATTGACCTTTTAGTCATTAAAACTTTTAACTTGACATTTTCAGGTGAGCTCATCAAACTCAAGGCTTGGCCCTTCCCTGGAAAACAGGCGACAACCCTCCTATCAGGAACAATCCGATGAATGCAATTCATCAAAATCTTCATACTTCGATGCTGTGAAAAGATTGCCTCATCAATCTCTGTGTAGCAGTACCTCAGGATCTTCTTCACTAGTAGAAAGAGTTAGCCCGCCTGTCAACCACTCAAAGAAACCAAAACGAGATGTTACTTCATTATCTGGAAAGAAACAAAAACATGTTCTTTGTTCATCATCTGACGATGGGTCTACTATTTCTGGCATGTTTGCTCCTCCCAGACTCTCAAAGTTTCTGGATTCACAAACAGACAAAGGATATGACAACATCGAGAGGGAAAGAGATGGACATGAGGACATTGAGAGGGAAAGAGATGGACATAAGGACATTGAGAGGGAGAGAGATGGACATGAGGACATCGAGAAGGAGAGAGATGGATATGAGGACATTGAGAGGGAAAGAGATGGACATGAGGACATTGAGAGGGAAAGAGATGGACATGAGGACATTGAGAGGGAAAGAGATGGACATGAGGATGTTGAGAGGGAGAGAGATAGTCGAACACCTACAGGAAACTCAAGGGGTAAGAGTCCTTAGCTCTGACAAATCAACTAAGTTGTGAAATAAACAGGGATGCCAAATGTAGGGTTTTTTTTCATGTGTTGGAAAATTTCCTGTATTCCACTTTTCATCTATTGGAAAATTGAAGTCTTCATTTTGTCTCTTATTTGTGGGACTTTCTGTGGCTTTCATTGGGATCCCATATCTTTGCCTCTCTGACGTTTTCCTTTTTTCTCACTCTTTGTCATGAGTGTCAAGTTTTCTGTGTGAATCACAGATTCTTTACCGAGGAGGGGTGACTGGAAAGTCCTGCCTCTTTGATCACTGTGTCTTGTGCTTTATGAAGCTACCTTTACTTTTCCTTTGAGTCACAGTCTCTGTGAACAATGATCCACCAAATGTTCAAACATGTTCAGGAAAAATTTGGCTTGTTTTCCTGTGCACAATCTGCGGACATCAGCCTCAAGGGGCATTTCGCATTTATTGATTATTGTGTGGACAAGCATTTTCATGTGGAAGAATCACATTATTGCCCAATTCATGGAAAGAAACAACAACATCATGCTGTTGAATATGACAATTTTTGCAGAAGATTTTCTTGACTCTCACTTGATTTTGAGTGTCTGTTATACAGTAGTATCCGGTTAAATGCACTCCAGTTAAATGCACGCTACAGTTAAACTAATGCCAAATCGCTATTACCGATTTTTTTCTATATAAACAGTATACCCTAAACGCACGTTATGTCGGCTAAACGCACGCTATGAAATCGGGAAAAATTACCTTTTAAGTGGACCAGGCAACCACTGGGATGCAGAGGGAATGGCCAGCATCACTCCACAGAAATTTGCATCTTCTTTGTTAAAACGCAGGCCTATCTACCCACGCATGTTGTGTGAAGGGTAAGACAAGGGGGCAGGATTGTGAAGAGAGAGTGTAAAAGGTGGACAAAGACCTGAGGAGCTTGGATGAACAAATCAGATGATGATAATTGCCAACACCTCGCCCACCCGTACTGTAGTCTACTGAGTGACAGT
>BMAT01011726.1:382156-392737 GCA_019649035.1 Elysia marginata | reverse complement strand
TTGTTTGAAAGATTTGTGTATTGTTGGCTGGAAGAGAGCATATGGTATAGTTTAAAAGCTAAATTTAAGCATGAGGAGTTCTTTTTTGTCTCCTGCATAGCTGTAGATAAGCCTTCATGAAAATTCCTTATTAAATTATCCTCAATTATTTTAACCATTCATGATGTCAGGCCTATTTACCAAAGCTGTTTTGTAAAAAAAAAAAACGGTCAAAATTGTAAATGCAAATTTTTTAAACAAAATTATAACGCTAAAAACGGACGAGAAAAAAATCCCCTTTAATGTGAAACAGCTAATGTGAAAACGTATTATGCTAACAATCTTTCTCTCCCCCTTTCCCTCTCTCTCTCTCATTCTCTCTCTCTCTCTCTCTCTCTCTCTCTCTCTCTCTTTCTCTCTCGCATTTTTATATCTTCTAAACTATTGTGAATTCTGTAACGTTCAGAGGCATATGGAAAACAAGTTACTGCAGACTTTATTTGCCTGTCAAATATCAGTCAGATAAAAACAGCTTCTAAAGTAAATTTCTGCTGTTTAAAGCAGTTAGTTCACTATGGCAGCAAGTCATATAAGTTTCAATTTACAAAGCTAATTTTTTTAAAAATTGGGGATAAATCATAAATAAACATAATTTGGTAATAAAAGCACAAAATTATCGAAATGGTCAACAACTTTTTTTTCTTTCTACTGTCTTTCCAACCTGAAAAACGTATTATAGTAAAGATACGTTTGTCCAAATGTCCGAAATATCAAGCAGAAAAAAGATACGTATATTTTTTTTTGTAGATTTTATGTTTTACGAAAAAAAATTATTACTCAGCCGCAATATATTTTGTAATTTTATAATGTAATGTAAAAACTAGAGCGAGAGCACTTTTCTTCTCGATTCGCGTCCATCAGTCAGAGAGAATTTCCCTAATCATTCGACCATTTCCATAGCGGGTTAAAAATCAATATTTTGAAAATTCATCATGTTTTCCCAGAAAATTTGTTCTTTGAAGGGTTGTAACATTTTATCAAGATAATTTGAAGATTTTTTTTTCTTTGCGTTCTTTTTTGGATCTGGTGCTAGTTTTTCTCCTTTCATCAAAGTTTCAGGATGTGCAGAAAAAAACAACAACACCGCCCTGCTTTAAAATCTTTTACGTCTATTATGAGTTTAACTAGCATAAGACAAACAAAAGAGTAGAATACATTAAAAATATTCACATCTACTATTGTCTCCATGCTAAAAAAACATTCAGTCGGTAACAGCTAAGACACTAACTAGTATAGACAACTATCCAAACATTCAGAAATTGAGATAGATCGAAAGATAGATATATGTATGTTTTCCTGGTATAGAATACATGGTATAAAAAGTGTTTGTTTAAGAGGCGCATTATCTTGCTAACATTTTACTAGAGGATGGACATCGGTAGGAAGCAAAAAAAGACACCATAACAGTCTTACTTGAAGAGAGCATTAGGCTCGAAACAAATGAGCTGGAAGTTAAGTTAAGTTTTTCAAGAAGGTTGTTTTCGATATAGATAGATTAACAAAACATATATATATATAGATAGATAGATAGATAGATAGATAGGTAGGTAGGTAGATAGATAGATAGATAGATAGGTAGATAGATAGATAGATAGATAGATAGATAGATAGATAGATAGATAGGTAGATAGATAGATAGATAGATAGATAGATCGATAGATGGATAGATAGATAGCTAGGTAGGTAGGTAGGTCGATTTATGGATAGATAGATAGATAGATAGATAGATAGATATATAAAGATAGATAGTAGACTGGTTCATAGAGAAGTAGGAAAAGTACATGTAATGAGAAGTTAACAAAACAGTCCATTTTCTGGCTATGAAGAAGAAAAAAATTATCTCTAACACAACATCTTGAGGTTTATGCATATTTTTTTTATTACACATTACGGGTTTCTCTCTCACCTTTTTTTCCTTTTTCCTACCTCTTGCACCCCCCCCCCCTGCATCTCTCGCGCAATATCTAAGTCTCTCTCTTTAACTTTCTCTCTCTCTCTCTCGATATTTACCTCAGTCTTCCTCTTTTTCACCTCTCTCAATATCTCAATATCTCTTTGAACCTCGCTCTATCTGACAAAAATCTCAACTTCTTTCTTTAAACCTTTCTTCCTCTCTCTCTCTGTCTTTCTCTGTCTATCTCTCTCCTTCTCTATCTCTTTCTTTTCTCTCCCTCTTCCTCTCTCTCACTTTCTCTCTCTTTCTCCTTGTCTCTTTTTTTCTTTACTTTATGCTTGACACTCTAAGAAAACAAGACGCATAAGGACTCTAAGAAAATGAAAACATTCTATGACAATGGGGAAAACAATCAATATCAAAAGCTCTTCATTTCTCCGGCGATCCGACGTTTATAGATTTTTTCTCCCTTATTTTGCAAACTTTATTTATTCCATTTCAGCGTTATATTTTTTTTCTCTCTCTCTCTCTCCTCCTCCTCTTCATATTTTTTATCCTCCTCCTTGGTTCTGTCTCTGATTCCAAATCATAACTTGGGACACGCACAACTCCCATTGATTTCGTCTTGGGGCCCGCCGGTAAGCGAGGAATCTTAGACTAAGACTCGGGTCTTTTCCGACTCAGGCTGTTCGAGTCTGTAACACGGTAGAGAGGTTAGGGAAACTGGGGCGAGACGAGGATAGGAAGAGAGGAAGAGAGACAGACAGACAGACAGACAGGCAGACAAAAGAGAGAGAAAGAAAGCGACACTTGAAAAGTGAGAAAGGCAGAGAGAGAGAGAGAAAGAGAGAGCGAGAGAGAGAGAGTAGGTAAGAGACAGACAGTACATACAGAAAAGAGAGAGAAAGAAATCGACAGACAAAAGAGAGAGAGAGAGAGAGAGAGAGAGAGAGAGTTTTGGGGGAGGGTGAGAAACAGAGGAAGAGAGACAGAAAGATGTCAAAAGATTAAAAAATCGCAGAGAAAAAAAATTAATCTTAGATCATGGGAAGAAAAGGGACGAAATGGGCTATGCGATTAAAGAAGAATAATAAAAAAATGTTCAGATTAAAAAACAGAGAAAGAACAAAATTGAAAGAAAAAAAAATTATATAGAGGGTTTGGGGAGGGGAGTGGAAATGGGGCATTTTAGAGGTTTAAGAGAGGAAAAGAAGTGAATAATTAGAAGAATGGGGTAAAATAAAATGGGAAAAAAAGAATTAAAGCGTAAAACCAAAGATAAAATGAGGACGAGTACAGATGAGCAAAACACTCCAAAAGAAAAGAAAAAAATATAACTAAAAGCAGCTAGTTTAGAAAAAATATGAAAGAAAAAATAAATATCGTGATAGATTGGTTAAGAAATGAAAAGATTAACAAAAAAAAATTATCGGAGAGGATTGGTGGAAGGAAAACTATATTCGAATTGAGTAGGAAAGGGAGGAAAAACCTGGGAGAATTCTGGGGAAGGGACAAAGAAATAATATTTACACCTTAAGAAATGGGGAAAAAATACTCCAACGCATTTTCTGAATAACAAATATCTCGTCACAGACAATGCGGTAGAGGAAAGACAACAGCTTCAGGCGAACATTCAATAAGGGGGAAGAGATTTCTCTAGAAAGCGGCATCAAAATGTATAATCGGTTGGGTATAGGTGAGAGATGAATGATAGACCAATACAAGAACTTGAGATGTATGAATAAAATGAGAGGAAATAAATGAGAGTATTTTTTAGAAATATTTAAAAGATAAAGGGAAAAAAAGAATTTAAAATAAATATGGATGCAAAGAAGAAAAAAATTGACAGGGATAAAGAGATAGAAAAACTAAGAATAACGCAAATAGCATGAAAGATGCCGAAGAGACAGAAGGATACAGTCAGACGGAGTTGAGTGAAGGTAAAGAGAACATAGGCAGGAATGAGTGAAAGGCGATGGGGTGGGAGAGGATATTTAAAAAAAATTAGAGAATTGGGCGAATTGTATTGAATTAGACTTTAATAGTTATTTTCGGCAGGTTTTCATCAAACATGTGATCTTCGTTTTGTCATTTCTTGACAAACCTATAAAACCATTCCTTCTCTGTATAACTTGTTTAAATAACAAACCTTTAGATCTTAAACTTTACGATTCCATAAACTTCGCATATATATCTATCTCGATCTTACTTGTTTGGAAGATGTTTGTGGAAATATTATAATCTTTTGAAGGATATTGGAAAACCTGTGTTTTATAAAGCCATGGCGTATGTTATTGACAGCATGTAGATCGAGACGTATTAAAACCAACTTCACCAGCTGGACATGTGAGATTAAAACAAAGAAAGAAAGTTTTTTCGTAAAAAAAAGAGAACATTGAAAGCAAAAATAAACTGGGGTTGAATAATAGCGAGATTTTGGTTTCAGTTATAAAACCAAAAGTAATGTTGCTTTTTCACTGTGTCTGTTTTGCTCGCTGTTTTGTGTCTTTCTGCCATACTGTTTGTCTGCCTTTTCTGACTATCCGGTCGTCTTTCAGTCTGTGTTTCTTGCTAACTGGCTAGCTGTCTATCTGTGTATCTGCCTGTAAGCCGGTAGTTCTATATATCACCCTTTTCGCGTGGTATTTAGACTGTAATAAAGACAATTTACCCACTTTTCTCTCATCTCTCTTTTCTTGCGCTCTCCATTTTTTGCATTCTCTCTATCTCGGTCTTTCAGAGTCAGTGTGTTTGAAACAATACGTATTTCCGCTGCTTTTCATCTGCAAGCCCTACCGCTGCTTTGTCTTATAAACTTTGTGTGGTTTTCTCAATAATACCATGCATTTTGTTATAAATGAGATAAGAAACTGTTACGCCATAACTTACTGTTATACAATTTTATCTTCTGAAGCCTGTTCAGTTTTTGTTCTTTTTTTTTTATTAAATAAAAAATAAAAGTATCAGCTGTAGGAGAAACCCTCCGTGTCTCTAATTTCCTGTATTAAGGTTTTGGGGACACAGGGCAGGTTACATAGCACGAGTGCGGAGCACTGAATCGGTTTTCAATTTATCCGATAAATGGGTATACCCACTTTTGAAAATCCGAATAATCGGATGATTAAATCGCTTTAAGAAAATTAATATTATGATTCAGAATCTAGAGTAATTTTTT
The DNA here is from genome assembly GCA_019649035.1 of Elysia marginata. NCBI lineage: Eukaryota > Metazoa > Mollusca > Gastropoda > Plakobranchidae > Elysia > Elysia marginata. The sequence goes on along the minus strand of BMAT01011726.1, from coordinate 387,629 downwards.
CGAACCGAACAATAAAATAGGAGAAAAAAAAACGCTGGGAGTGGGTTGATGGTTCTCAAACTTTGAAATCTAGAGTTGTCTTTTACGTTTTGAAAAATTTTCCACATTCCGATATAAATAAAGATTAACTCAAGGAAACGACTCTCTTCCAATGATTCTTCTTGTAAGCGACTCTTCCAAGGATCCTAAAACGATTCATTGAATCGGTTAGTGAAGGGTTTGTTCTGAAAAGCAACTCTTCTAAGTTTATCCGAATAATAGACTTAGGTAGCACCGGGGTCGGTTATCGCCCGTCACATCTCACTCTCTAATCTGCTCATCTCTCTTAGCTTATCCTTTGACCCTAATTCCTCTCACTTAGAACAAAGAAACAATAAATAGGTTTGTTTGCTTGGATAATATTGGCCTCAGTCGGGGTAAAAAAGCAAGTGTTAAATTCTTAGATTGTTTTTTTTTTAATTGGATCAGAATATGTAAGATCTACGGGTTTGAATATTGTCTGAAATTTTTTATTGCGTTTTCTTGACTTACAAAGGGAATCAATTTTTGTTGCTTTTTTTAAGCCACATCCACAAAAAACAACAAATGTATAGAGAGAAATTGACTTGTAACTTTAAAGACACTAAGAAGATTCCTGCTGCTTCTCTAATCCTCTGATGTTGTGGGGATTCCCGCTCGACCTGGAACATTGCTTCTCTGTTGAAAACATAAGGTTTCCCTTTGTTTGTCAAACTGTACATTTTGATAAAGCATGGTTCTAAGGGCTTTGTGTGGTTTTTTTTTTCTTTTTTTGAAGGTACCTCCTTTGATAACGGTAAAAATTAAAAAAAAAATATAATACATATGTTTTAGATAAGCCGATGCATTTGGTTCAGTTATAACTCAAAGACATAAAACTTCCTTCGCAAATCTTGGGAAAAAAACAAAAAACAACAAAAGACCCAGAATATGATATCAGCTTAGAAGTCAAAAATATTAAAATAAAGTAGTAGAAGATTTCACGAAACTTTAAAAAAATCCGGTTTGAACTTAAGATCAGCTTTTGTTTTTAACCGTAAGCAGCAAAAAAAAAAAATAGGTGTACAAAATTACTGTGCAGGTATTGTTAAAAAAATGAATTGAGTCTCGTGGACGGGAAATACAATTGTTATTGCACGGATAAATTAATGCGCTTACTCTTGCTTTTAAATCACTGGTACAAAAACAGCAGAGTTTATCTCTGTCTTTGAGTGCATCTATCTCTGTCGCTGTCTCTTTCTGCCTCTGTGTCTCTCTTTGACTCCCTCTCTGTCTGTGTCTGTCTGTGTCTGTCTTTGTCTGTGTCTGTGTCTTTCTGTTTGTATGTCTGTCTCTCTCTTTCTCTGTCTCTCCCTCCCTCCGTCTCTCTCTCTTTTTTTTACTACCTTGTTAACTAAAAACCTTCTACAAATGCGACGTTACGCTACCCAGTGATCTTTTTCTCCGCTATCTTCATCACACTTCCACTACTGAGCGTCAAGAACAGTCTTTAAAGATCTATAACTCAACGTCGGGAGCAGATGGCGAGACTTTATTCAACTTCTTCTCTTCCACTCGCTTCCTTTTACCCACTGGTGCCTGTGGCTGTCTATGCCTCTATTTTTTTCTACAAGATTTTCTTGGATTATCTTAACTGTCTGTCTCACTTTTTTCCTTTTTTTTGTAGTTTTTACCACATTATTCTCGATACATTAATTAAGTCTTTCTTCTTCTTTGGACCCCCCCACCTCCCTGCTACCCCCTCTGAATTGTTAGTGTGATTGTCTGCTTCCGCTCACTCTCCATATAATTGTTTGTATCCCTTTATTTGCCTGTTATTCTTTCTTGACTAAGACAACTCTCTCTGTCTGTCTCTCTGTCTCTGTCTCTCTTGGCTTTCTCTCTCTTCCTCTCACTCATACACAATGCGCCTTCTACTTGATTCTTAGCAATTAGAACCTGCCGCTAGAGCTTAGAATTTATTTTTTTTCTGTAACAGGTCGAAGTTTTTATGCTTATAAAAATATAAGAGCAAAAACATTAAAAATGAAAATGATATAGAACTCTAGGCCTAATCTACAAGTTCAGCCTTCTTTCATTTTTCGCCCCAGTCTGTGTCCACGATCTAGGTCTCGCTAGCGCCATGAGCTAGTAAGTTTCGCGTGTGATGCATGTAGACGTGCTGTGTGGAGTGAGCTCTGCTCATTATGATACTAACATCTGAGCCCTAAACCCCAGGAAATAATACAACAGCCGCACGCTATCTGGGACTTTTCCTTTTTTTTAACTTGCCAAATATACAATAACTTCATTTAGTTGTAGAGGTATGGAAATATGTGTAGAACATTGTGGGGGTTGGGGGAAGGGGGAGGTGTAGTCAAGTCACAGGTCAAATGAGAAAAATGGGAAAACTATAAAGCGAAAAAAATTGAATAGACAGAAGACAGGCCAGACTGGACGTTTTTAGTAATAGCTAAAGAGAAATTAACGAAACAAATAATAGGAATAACTATTGTTCAGAGAGAGAGAAAGAAAGAAATAAAGAGAGAATGAGCAAAAGAAAGTAAAAATCAAAGGGATAGATAGCATATGAAAAAAGGCGTAAAATCAACTACAAAACTCAAAGCGTTACTCGGAATTCGGACCAAAATGGCCTTGGATTGGTTGCTAAGGCAGTGAAATAACTTAATAAGTTAAAATAGAACTCTGAGCTTATTTGGTTGTGTAGGAAAATGTAGATTGAAATACGAAACCCGCAAATTATATGAAAACAAAACTTGGCCATCTCTGAATAGGAACTTTCCTATAGTAAGCCGATATTTAACCTAGCTTGGTAACCGCGTTCACGATCACATAATAGAGACCTTTAGCACACGCATCGTGTCTCACTACGCGTACGTGAAAATCGGGAAAGCAGATTGAGAAACTATAAAAAAAAATGAAACCAGTTTCTAAAAATAGACCCACAGACGTTCGCGTCATACTCACGCGTTGGCTGCTTAAACTCTGTAATGAATGGAGACGCACCGTTTTTTATTGCGGTTTGTATTGATAATAGCCAGCTTGAGTTTGATGCCTTGCTTGGCAGCAAATTAATACTTTGAGAGTGCTAGGATTTGAATGGCTTGTACAAAGCCAAAACATCCCTGAGAAAACAAAAAAAGTTCTATGAATTTTTGTTTTAAAAATTGTCCGGTGTTCCAGAAGAAAGCGAAGAACACGGTATTGATCTTTGATATACTTTCATGTCGCCCGAAGAGATTAAAAGTAACTTAATTCCCAAATGAATTGAAAGAGGTGATTTCCTTTAGTTTTTATATGGTCCTATCATACAAGATAACAATAGTTTAGGAGAAACAAAAATCTATAATCAACAGAATGAGCTTTAGACTTAAAATATCTTATTTCACTTAGGCAAAAAAATTAGTCTTTTTCTTATGACTTAGTGCTTAATGTTTAAATGAAAATCTGGAAAAGGAGATATACATTGACTAAAGCAATGATTCCAAGGATTTTTTTTTTCTGAATTTTCTACATGTAAGCTCTCTTGTAACTTTTAGCCACCATCCACTATTTTTACGTTGGAGCAGTTCACACCCATGCATTAAGGCTTGGTAAATTGTAAACCTACGCGGTTCTTTTAACGTGCATAAGCAAATACAATATTTCAGGGCATTTACCATTATTCTTACCTTTACATCACAGCTGTTGGTGCTAAATGCAAGCAGAGATATATTCTTTGTCTTAGGCATCTGTCATTGTATGTCTACACCGTTCTATAAACAACATGAATAGATTTTTTAGAAGACTTAGCCTTTACATAAATAGACTGCCGTTGATTTGAATATAATTACTTCAGTGTTGTGCAAATTTAATGTTTGAGTTTTGTTGTTATGTTTTCCCGCATACAACTGCTGTGTACATATTTCTTCCTCGTCGGATTTTGTGTTGAGGGTTGGTGCTCAGTGTTTTTGTTTTTTGTTTTGTTTTTCGTTGGTACAATGAAAAATGTCCATGCCATTTCCTGCGTTTTCGTCTCGGTGATGCTGTTACATTATTTTGTTTTTAAGTAAAGTTCAAATATCAAATATGACGAGGAAAAAACATCAGGTCCAGATTGAACGGCTTTAAAAAAACAATCAGCAAAAACTGTGTACGTATGTAGATGTGTAGGTTCTAGGTGCGTCATTAAAGTAAGGGGAGGGGCAGTTAGTGGTAGCATTATTCAGTAAGTACGTAGATATGATAAAAGTTGAAGAGAGAAAGAGACAGACAAACAGACAGAGAGAGAGGAGAAGGGGAAGGAAAGAAAATGAAGAAAAATAAGACGGAGAGAAGGTGAGAAAGAGTTTAAGATAAGAGGGAAAAGAATAAACTATAAAAATGTGAATATCGAATGACACGTTGCTTTAATCTCTGTTTATCACGCTCTCTCGACCGCTGTAACGTGTGGCAAATCTGTACACCCACCTGATGCTAGTTAAATCATGTACCTGGGCCTCACAACGTGTCTAACAAAGTCTGAATTTCATGGGGTTAGAGGCCGATAAAAACTCTATTGAAATGAACAGCAAAGTTTTTAAAAAATGCAGTCAACAGATGTTTAACACATAATATATAGAGATATTTAATTCGTCTCTACAATTTTTGTACTAAGAAATGATAACCGATATTTCCTGGGTTATCCGTGACAGGTGGGGTAAAATACTGATAGAATTAGGGAAACGGAAAGTGCTTGAAGAATGTAAGAAAAAGAGATCAATAAGGAGAAATCTAAAGATATGAAAACAGAAAAAGACAGAGAAACAGACAGAAACAGAAAAAAAAAGAATAGTTTATCTTAAGGAAAACAGGTTAAGAGCGAAGGAAAGCAGTGGACCATAATCGGTCTATACATGAAGTTAAAATGTTTATACAGTTCTAGAAAGTTTTCGCGTGACTTCAGAGCTTCAACCTATTGATAAGTTTATACCTTTTACTCCGTTTATATATGCTTTTTTATAATTGCTAAGAGCAAAAATAACCATTAATAAATATAGACTCCAAAATTAACAACGAGACTCAAACCTGCGGTAAAATAGGTTGCAAAGCATTAGACCTACCTAAGGCCTCCGACAAAACTTCGTCTTTTAATTGCGTTTCTAAACATCGACGTTGGTAAAGATAAAAAAAGCGCAACTTTTGTAATAAATCTAATCCGCAATAAACCGTCTTCGACCGTTTTTTTTCCAAAAAAAAAAATTTATAACGTTACAACATACTAATGAGGTGTATGCGGAATGGTTTAAAGTTTTAATTTTATCTCTCAGAATGCAAGGAAGACTGGGGTATAACAGGTGAAACATCTGTTAACAGACTTAACTTCCTCGCATGTCATGAAAATCAAAGTTTGATAAATCACTTTCATAGTGAGTGCTAGTTATGATAGTCTTACTCTCCCCCCACCCCACCTGTTTACCTGATCCATCAGCATTAA
>BMAT01011726.1:337689-349451 GCA_019649035.1 Elysia marginata | reverse complement strand
TCTTCTTCTTCTTCTTTTTCTTCATGTTTTCCGTAAATTTCTTCTTACGCTTGTTCTTGTAATTGTTCTCTCTCTTCTTCATCTCTCACTCCCTTTCTTCTTCTTCTCCCCATCCCTTTCTTCTTCTTGCATCTGTTGTCGTTGTTGGTGTTGTTGTTGTTGCCATTCTCCTTCATCTTCGTTTTCTTTTTCGTATTCCATCTTATTCTAGTACCTGTTCTTGTTCCTCTTCTTCCGTTTCGTTTTTGTCCAAGTTTCATCACAAAAGAGTAGACTTATTCTTTTTAAAATGAGTTCAAAGTTTTGTCCTTCCTAGTCACTAGTCATCTCCAAGACGTATTACACCTATAATTCTACATCTCTCGATCTAGTAGCTTATTAGTCCGTCAAAACTGCAGACCAATGGGCATATTTTTTTTTCGATTACCCATCAAATGAAGTGTTATATTTGTGTTGAAATTAATGAATTTTAGTTTTTTCCGTTGCATTTTGCAGTTAACGTGGGTATATTACCACTAAGTCTATTTGAAACACTCAATTGTTCAGTCTTTTTCTTTACCTTGCCATTTCTAAGAGGGAAGAAACCTTCATCGGTGCACTTTATTTTAAAGTAAGAGGCTTCTAAAACTGTAAAACTGGTAAGGGACTTGACTTGATCGTTTTACAAGGAAATTCATAAGAAAGCTCTCCTTTTTGCATGAGACTTCACGTTCCTACGCCACGATCATATCAAGGTCACATTCAGAACTCTTGAATGAATATTAGACTAATTTGTGGGTTGGACCTGACCTCAATTATAAACCTATCTGTGTGACTTAAAGAAATGCAAGCTGGTCGACTGCATGGCTAACCCTGGACGCTGTCTCTGTGTTGGATGACGTCATATAGTCCACACGACCCCGTAGGATACCATCTTAACCAGCTCACAGATGGGATGGGCTCGAGTCCTGCTGTGAGCTAGGTCCAGGCCCAATGCGGCAGCTGTCGACAGCGGCTGCGCTGCCCTAGGATTACACTATGATCGCATGGCTCGGGTGAGTGGTGGTTGTAGTAACGCTGTAGTAAAGAAGACGTTGTTTGCTGTAACCCCCCCCCCCCCCCACCTCTCCCCTGGTCCCGTGCACTTTGTGTTGAGATGTGGTAAGATAATTTCCTTTCAAACCTGACACGGCATAATTACAGCGTGAAGATAGATGATTCAAATGACATCAAAAATAGAGGCAGATTTGATGTACAAAAGGCAATGAATTCCAAATGTTACAAGATCAACACCATAAACATAGAAAAGTGTAATGTTCCTCTGACGCTGTAAAATGTCGGTGACAATTAAGTGAGAATTATAGCAGCTTATATTGGAAGTATATACCAGAAAAAAATTATTTGATAAAAACATTTCCTTAAACTGTTTGTATCTTCTTTTGCTTTACTAGGACTATGGCATTTTATATGTTATAGAAATTACGTTATGGGGATTTCTTCACCATAATTATCCTGATATTTAAGGCACTCACTATAGATTATGTACTTTTTGTTGTGGCGCACAAACCTTATTTTGTTGTTTTTTAATCTTTAAGTCTGGTAATAAAAAAGTCGTCTCTTTTGTTGTCACTTTGTTATTATCACCTACATTAATCTGACCTATCGCCTTGAGCGTCTTGGTTTTCCCACCTGGACGCCTCAGCTTTTTCTCGGGCTATTATTTTGAACCTTCTCCACTGTTGAAAGATTTTAAAGGTATGAAATTAGCAGTAGAGAGAAGTAGACTTTAAGTGGAAATGCCCGAAATCTCTGCCCCTAGTGTGATTCGAATCTTCGACTTATAGATGCTTCGGCACCCATCGCCTTCCCACTGAGAGAAACATAGCTTATACCATGTCACCACTACGCTTCTTAAAAAAGAAGTTTTATGGCGAAGGTCCTCTATTTCTCTCCACTGCTAATTTCATACTTTTAAAATCTTTCAGTCATTTGATTGCGCAGTGGCTGCCTCCCCTATTTTTTCCCTTATCCACTGTCATCTCTTGGTGCGATTGACCAGTAGGTATTCGAGATCTTATTTGGCCAGAAGTTCCGGTTTGCCGGTTGATAAGCGAGAAAGATCGTGTTGAAAATAATTTGCAATATTTAGCTCATATTTAGAAATATTGAGTTAAAATCAGATGGAATTCGTATTGATCCGCGTTTCTTTTGGCGATTGATCCATCTGTTAGATCAGCTTATCTTTGTGTGAGTGTTGCCTTCATTAAACATGATCAGAACATCGTTTTAGATCTGTCTTTTCTTTTTTTTTCCCTCTGCCTTTCGTGCGAAATGGTATATTTCTAGTTGAGTAATTAACCGTTTGAATTCCCTTAATAAAAGGATCCAAAATTTTTAATGGCATTAACAGTCTATAATATAACATTCAATTGAAAACAAGAAGAAGAAAACAACTTGTAGAGAAACTGAAATATGTATGGCATATGGCGTTACAGGTATGAGTCTAAATTTTAGATATAGATTTGATAGAATTTTCATGTTTGTGTTATATCTATTTAAAAACTTAGTGTTTGTGATGCTAACCATTGAATTTTTTTTATGTTTAACAAAAAAATCGAACTGTAGTATCTCGTCTGTTTCGTTGACTAAGAAATGATGAATACTCAGTGTGGTTTCATTAAAGATACTAGTTGTAGCGCCGATGATGGTAAAGACTCAAAACGAATATTTGTAAAACACTTCACATCCGAAGTTTTAAATCGTCCTGTGCAAGGTTAGCTTTTGTGTAGTCCGTCTGTCGCTTCGAAACAAATGTGGCTTGACGGGAGATTCTGTTGTTTCGATTTTTTCAGATTACGTTCACGAAATTCTCTCCCTTAAATTTCGCCGTTTTTTTCAGGCATTGAATATAGTCTTTGTCTGTCTGTTTTTCTTTGTCTGTCTGTCTGTATTTCTCTGTCTCTGTCTGTCTGGCTATGCCTCTCTCTCTCTCCTTTTCTCTCCCTCTCTCTCTCACACACACACACATTATCTTCTTCTCTCTCTCCAGTTAATTTTTATTACTTATACAAATGCAACGCTTTTTTCAATAATGCACTTTTTCGTACCTTGATTTTCATCTTTTTACCCATATCATAGCCATCATGTCTCCTATTAGTAGATTTCAAAAGATTTCCATTTTATACCAGTGCCTCGGTTTAAGCTGTGCTGATATCTCTCTATTTTTACTTTTATTTTCGTCCACCTTCAGTCTTTCATAATTATAGTCCTTTCAACTAACGGTAATTGAATGCGCACATTAAAATATTTTACATCTCTCAAAATCAATGTTTTTTCCACAATTTCTTTGATAATTATGCAAGTATCCACGTTAAAACTCTGTCTTCAATTACATTAAATTGGTAAGATTTAATTTTCTTAAAGTTATGACTCTTGGTATCCTAGTGTCATTTTTGAAAGTATAAGTTTCTGAAAGCTTCGAAATGTTTTACTTTTTGTCTGCTCAACAATTTTGTTAACTAATTCATATAGAAATTAAAGCTCTTCTTGTGGCTGTAATAACCGCCTAAGCTACACCCGGAGAAGGAAAGGTGGTTAAAAAGAAAAAAATGAGTGCTTGATATGGTGAGGGGAGGGGAGGGATAAATAAAACGAGCGTTATTAAAAAAAATGGAAGCATAAAGTTGGAAGAAAGATGATAGGCCTATTACCATGAAAGAAAAGCAAAATAGATTTAAAATTTTTTAAGCTCAAAGAAGAAACCTAATGACGATTAATTCTTAAATCTTAATTTTTCGTAGCGAGTTTTAAAACCGTACAGCAAAGTCAATAAAAACCTGGGAAAACTTTCAGGGATCATGGGAACGTTAAAACGATGTCCGTCATTGATTTGCATGCATCAGGTATGACCTTTGTGTTTGATTAGTTCCTATGAGTCAAAGTAGACCTACGAGTATCAGAAGCGAGTACCTTTTTCCAGAGTGTGAGAGAAAATTGATTGATCCAAAAATAATTTGGGTTTTTCTCGGCTCTTAACCTGTATAATTATCCTATATATTAGGGATAGGGGTATAGAAGGGCCGAGCGAACATTTCGTAACTGATTTTTTTTTTGTAAAGATAGAGAAATTGATTATAAGAACCCATTCTCTCTTTCATCAGTTTATATTTTGTTCCTGTTCTGAGACAGATCGGGTCACGTCCGTAGCTATCACCAAGACATATCTCTGTTGCACTAATTGAAAATTAAAATAAAACCTGGGCTGCCAAGTCCACGATACCACCTTAATCCCTTGGTAATTAAATTTTAAAAGTTCTCGGTCTTATCTAATTCTCTGCCTTGAGATTAAACAAAAAAAAACCTCATAGAGAAGAGACAATTAGTCTTCTGGTGACAGGCGACAAATCAGCCGTTCACCCACACAACCAGCTCGCCACGACTAAGAACTACCTAAAAAAGAGAACCAACTTTCAGCATCCCGCGATATTCTTCATTGTCAGCCGAGAACCAAGGGGAGAGTCGGTAGCGGAATCCACCTACATTATTCATAGACCACCACCCGGTGTTCTTCTCCAAGCGTCCAACTTCTACCCTACACCCTCTTGATTTTCTCCCCATCCTTTACCCTCTAACTCGTTGCACTTACATTATTTTATTATTTTCCTTTTCGTTGTCTTTTTTTCTTTTCTTTTTTTTTTTTTTTTTTTTTTGGGGGGGGGGGGATTAAAGGACAAGTTTAAAGCGAACTCTGATCCCATTTCGTAGCACTCTTCTTAATCAATTTACCCCACAGCCAATTATAACTAAGACGTCGAAAGGCACGAATTAGTTTGTAATTTTTAGAGATCTGTTCTTCCTTCCTTTCTGTTTTATCGCACCACATTGGGTACTTTCGTTCGTCACCCAAAGTGCTAGTAAAGACGTCGACCAATCATTGGCTTAGCAGATCAAATTATGCGAGGGTTTCTCTGTAAATATTTTTTGTTATTATGTAAGCACACGAGAAGTCAGGTGGTTGCCGCTGTTTTTTCATAGTTCAGATGGGATTGTACGGATCACCGCGGTGAGCATTGGTATACTTTTAGTCTGTTCCACTTATTTAACCCCAACATAACGTTGGCTGCTGGCATGTCGTAAGTGATAAAGTTTAACAAGGTAATTAGATGTAAATATGATTTAAAATTATAACCTTGGTTATAACGAAATCAACAGTTCTAGGGTTTGATCTCGCTACAACCAAGGTTTCGTTATAGTCAAGGTTTTTGAGAATTTTATGGAGCAGACTAATAATGTAAATAACAAAATGATACATATATCCTTTATCGCTCTTTTTTCTGTTTTTGTTTTCTCATATTTTACAGTTATCAATATAGTCTAGGTTTTCATGTTTGCTGAGAGAGGGGAGTTTGTGAGTATATTTTCGTTCCAAAAACAGATTCATTTCTACACTTTGATTGGTCTATGCTCTAGAAATGTCCTCTCTCTTTTAGTATACATTTAATTCTGAAAGTGCAGATTGTCTCGGTGCCTTTACATCTTGTGGGGCTGCTGTTTGCTATCATCACCTTTCCGCACCAATTTCTCTGTCCCAGTTTGAACTGCATCCAATCTTGCTTCTAGCAAAACTCATCTCTTAGTTTGAAGAGGTCTACTGACACTCAAGATATGGATGTATTGACGGTTTCAGTTTGAGAATACTGCATGCTTTTAGCTAGAGTTCACCTCTTTTCATCGCACATGCGCATACACGAAGTCACAAAGTCCCTACTATGGTGGCGAACGTCAAGGGCATCATTGACTCTCATTCTTAAAAGGGTTATAGCTCTGGAAGAATATTAGAGACATTGCGCTGGTAGCCCGCTCAGGAGGACGGAGCCCATAGGCGGAGGAAACCCAGGATGGCTGTATTAACCGCGCTACCAATAGGTTTGATTACGTCATACGTTATCGTCGACCGCGCGTAAAGTCTCTATTGTCTCAATAAAGCGGCTAAACTGGGCCCTTGAGTTTCACGGTTTACTTTATACAGGAATCATTACACGTTGACATTTAATAGTTATCTCAATACTCTCGTCTACATTGCACATTGCAGTAAAACGCTTGAGCAGTCTGCAGTATAAGGCTAGTCAAAGGAGGTGTACTGTCCCTAAACTATAATAATAGAGGCCTTTCGTTATGGGCCCGCTCAGAAGGAAGAAGCCCATATTGGAGAGCATCCGGGATGGCCATGTAAAAATAGATACACTGGTGGGCTATGGGCTAACGAAGCCTGTTGGCCCATCGTCTTCTGCAAAACCCAAGCTGCCTATGAGTATTGTTATTTCATACGTTGTCGTCGTCCACACGCAAGGTATCTAATATAACGAGACGAAGCAAAATGTTGCTTTTGTTTTCATACAGTCAAAAAGTGTAATAGAAGCTTTTATTTCTTACCTTAAAAATGCGACATAACTTTATTCAGTGCGTTGAGTAATAATATTGGCGCATCATAATCATTAAGAAGCACAACCAGTCTTGCTCCATTTGTCGAGGAGATCTGATGTTGTTTCCTTCTCAAAAATCGTACGCAAAGAAAACATTGAATTAGCCCTTAACTGACTCTTGTCGGCGGATTAGGATTAAAAATCTTACATCGTAAATAAGTGTGGTGGTATAGGATTATCGAATACCACTGAGCTGTGAAGTCGACCATGCACGTCCTGGTACAGATGGCTTTAGTATCAATGTGTATCAAAATCTTTCACATGCACCAAAAGACAAGCGTTATCTTCTACGCAGTTTTCTGAACACATGCATAACGCCTCTTTGTAAATTAATGTGAAACGTTGAACATTATTGACGTCTAAAAAAAAAAACAACTAAAAACATGCATTGTTGGAGAAGGAGTCTGAGTCAGTGATTTTTTGTGATGCGGTAGGGTGCAGGTAACTGATGCGTGGCGAGATGATGATGGTGATGATGATGGTGAGCGATATGTACACCTGTTTCACACATAATCTCCATGCCTAGCTCACCTTGGGCGATGATTTATCCTTCTGTTCATAAACTTGCTAGGTTTTATGAGTTTCTTTATTTTATTGATTCTTTATATTTCAGTTTGCTTTTTGTTTTGTTTGGTTTTTTTTTTACTTCTCATTATCTTTTTATGAGTTATAGTTTCTGCAATGACGTTGGTTTTTAAAAAAATCGCATAGTTTACGGTATTTTTTTCCTTTGAGTTTGATATATTTTATGGTTACTGCTTTTCACCCCGTCATTAAATATGAAAACATTCGGAAGTGTTTAAAGTAAACACCGATTTTTTATTGCGGAAACTAAGACAGTTTTTCGTAAGATAGCACTAAATCAAAAGTATTTAAAAAGGATTTATCCTTCCTTTTAAACAACAAAGCTGGTAGCAAAAATGCATTATAAAGCAGAAGTTAAGTAAAATGAGTAAAAATTCAAGACTGGGGAATTATTACGAGAGGCATAACGACAAACTGCGAAAGCTCTCGGTTCTGAAGAAGAAAAAAAAGCCAAGAGAAAAATGTTCCAGTTCGAGTTTTCTAACTGTAAAAACAATTTCAACCAAACATTGTTAGTTTTAGGGTATAAAAAGGTTGGTTTCATTTTTTTTCCAACTCACTTTCTTATTTTTACCCCATGGGACGGACTATTTTTTTTTTTTTTTGTCTTTGTAAATGTCCTTGTAATGCATTTATTCTTTTTTTCTTTATCTTCTTTGACATCCTGAAACATGTTTTATTAGCTATCTTGTCAGCATAACACTTCCGTGCCTTGGGATCTGATAAACGAAGTTTTTTTTTATAAACATTGTTTATAATCTATACTGTGCAAAGATCAAAGAATTTTTAGATGAAAAGAAACCAAAGAACGCAACAGTGACTTACTGATTTATTTATGTTCTCTGAAAAAATATCACACGTCCATCCATATTTTTTTAATTGCAATGTAAATAAAATTAAGTTTCATACATACAAATTCATTAATTTCATACTAAAGGTTTTGATTTTTTTCTGAAATAAAAATGTTTTGGTCAGATAATTGTATTATTCTATGGGGCGCAACTTTTGCGTTTGAAAGGCCATGACGTTGTTTGTGATATCATTTGCTATCCTTGAGGTATACTTCTCTAGAATAACACGTAAACCGCCCTCGGGTTTAAAAAACTTTGATGCCTGACAAAAACAGACCTTTTTGCTCGAGGGGTCGTTTTTTTTAATAGTAAATTAGCCTATTAGGTGATGCTACTAATATAATCTTCTTCAACAACAAATATAAGCAGTTCTTCGCAGTTCTACGAAATATAATTTCCATTTCTAGTTCAACCCGAGATTGCACAAAGCGATCAATTCGTCTTGCTTTCATTTATCTTCATAACAATAATATCTAAAAGGGCTTGATGTGGTTAGGAAAATTATCGCCTCAGGCAAAGTTATGGTTGGATCGATAGCGTTGCGTAAAAGGCTTGAACATTTCAAGACTTGGAATAAAAAGGTTTTCCTAATTTCAAACATTAGCAGGGTTTTGTGTTTAGACTAATTGTGCCTGCAATAGCAGCGCATCAATGGAGCCGCAACAAATTATACTCGTGTGTTGAAAACATGCTGTGATGAACGCCATTGATAAAAGCGATGGTGGTTTTTTTTTCTTTCGAAATCGAAAATTGTCTTCGCAACTATTTTTACTTAATGAGATTGCATTCAGATATTTCTATTGTCGCTCTTTGTGTTTGTCCTGAGATTTCATTTAAAATCTGGTAGCGAGGCATAACTTGTTGGGGAAGGGTTGAGCAAGAAAGACAAATATATTAGGGTAAGGAAAGAGTAAGGGAGACAGGGAATGGCATAGTAAGAAAGACAGAAAGAGAGAGAGAGAGGGAGAGAGAGAGGGAGAGAGAGAGAGAGATTCGAGTGAATTTTGCTTTTCTTCTAACTAATTGTGTCCATGAACTAAAGTGTAACTTTTGTATTTTGTTAAGACACTTCAGCTTGTATTTCATTGATAGTCTGGTTTCTTTAAATTGCATGTTATAAGCACACAAATTATGTCGAAAAAAAAAAGTTTTCTTACTTGGTTATGCTCTAGAATTTCAAGCAGAATTATCTTTTTCATGGTTCTTAGTCGTGTGAAGGAAAAAAATACATATTGTCAAAATAATAACGAAAGAAAGCACCTCTGAAAGTTGTCCAGCATTGTGAAGTATAAAACAAGCCTAAGTTATTATCCATAATATCATGACATTGAGACATCACAATAACTCTTTGAAAGTTTCTTTTGGCTGTTATTTTTTTTTGTTTGTTTCAAACCTACCGCATTTCTTCGTGTTCACCTTTGCTTGTACTGATGATAAGAAAGGCAAATATTATCTCCAACAAATTTGGAAAAAAAAAAAACTATCTGCGACAAATAAAACATATCAGTACGTTTATCTGAAACTGTCGTTAAACAAAGAAACATAAACCCCCTGTCTAACTCCTGCCAATAACTTCCAAGTATGAGGTCTTCATGAGACATTATATCGAGAAGATCTTCCCGCGAGGTATCTGTAGTATGCACAACCTGGGGAGATCGGCGAGGGTCTTCTTCTCCTTACCTTCCAGGCCCAGCAAAGACCTCTTGGTTACCAGACTAATGGAATATGCAGTAGTGGGTTATACAGGCTACTCACCTTGGGTGGGCTGTCTCTTATTCTCTTGCAAAGTTTTTTTTTTACAGTGAAACAAAAGCCGCTAAATGTTTGTTTAGTTGGAAGTGTTTATGTGTCTGTTTATGTGGTCTAAACAGTGAATGCGACTGCGTAGCTTCAGACAGGCTCCCAGTCTGCTGGGGCTTTCACAATTGTTTGCTTTCTTTAGGAGGTTTTGAAATATTTACAGCTAATTGCTTTGTTTGGAGGGGTTGCTTTTTTGCGCATTAGTTTTCACTGCTTAAAACCAAAGTTTTGTCATACTAAAGAAAGTAAAAAAGGAAAAAAAACAATTTAAGAGCGTCTGCAAGCCAAAAATTGAAGTGAATGACTTTTTAAAGAGTTAATTGGACTTGGAGCTCGTTCTGGTGATATGATTCAAGTCTGCACTGCTTTCCGTTACATCGATTTTAAAGTGAATGAATTGGAGTAAATTAAGTTGCCGCTAGCAAAATAAGAACTTCTTTTTAAGAATACGCGAGTAATGTAAATCGCTGTGGTTGAATAACCAAAGAGCCTATTTGGCTAATACTTGGAATTCATAATTATTATTCTTAGCTGTCGCCTCCTATCATGATAGAAACTATCGTTTATCGGCCTATCCATGATGAACTATCATGCCCCAGTCTGCTCGATGAGTTCAACAAGTACTGTACGAAGATTTCATTACCTTATGGTGGAGATCGAAAACCGTCGTCTATTAAGTTAAAAACCAACGTATTTTTTCTGATTCCACAGTAGTAGATAATTATTTTCCGTAAAAAGTATGCACACACTCTAATCTGCGTATTAAAAGAATAATTTTTCTTTCCATGTGTATAATATGCGTGTTATATGCGTATATATAGAACCACCGTATGTGTTTTACTTCTTGTCAACAATTTCAATGTCAACACATGTAGAGATTGTTTTTAATTTTTTTCACAAAATACAACATTGCTGTCTCTCTAGAACTTTAATGCATTTGCATCAATGTTGCCTGTGAGATATTATATTGCAATCATAATTATGTAGTTACAGGATCCAGCTGAAGAAACCAAGAAACCTTTCCATTTCGTTCATTCCTTGGAACGTGTGCCAATAAGGTAATTGCAAAAATGAAATTAATTTGAAACACATCTCTCTGTTCATTAGACTGAGCGCATTTGAGGTGTAATATATTCTTTTAATACCGCCATATGTAAAAGGAATTTAATCATACTCCAGGAACAGTCGCTTAATGAAAACCAATACACATCTTTTTCGATTCCTTAACAGCAAATATCAACCCATAAATTTCAATACATGCATTTTCAAAATTTCTTGTAATTAAAGACATCTTTGACCCTACCTGTAAGAAGAAGAACTCACTACAAAGAGTCATCGAACAGTTATGCTGTCAGATTTAGCTTTTCTTAATGCCGTGATTCCATGGTTTGTCTGTAGCTCTCTTGCCAATAAGATGATTGAAAAGCATTAAAACGAAAGACGTATATTTACCCACGTATCTTTATATTGGCTGAATTCACTGGAATTGGATTGAAGTGAAATGAATTGATGAAAAACAGGTGCTAGGCCTGTATAAATAATTTCTTAGTGAGTACAGATCGTGAACTTTGAATTAAATTCTCTGTGGAGCATGTAAGAAGATTGGTTTATGCCGTTCTGTATCATTGAAGTCGGTGTTGCTAAGTGATCATACATGACGCATGCGCGCATCTCTCCCGACGCACTACCACTAGATTGTTTAAAATTGTGAACGGACTCATTAATGTAATCATAACTGAAAAGAAAGCTAGGGAATGAAATTAATTTTTTAGAGAAGTTCTTCCTCGCACGAGGTAATAGCGATACACTCCATAAGGTTTGGACAGGAAGAATCATGATCTTGAGTCACTATTGACCTCGTCTTCCGTACCTCAGTCATGGCTGCCGATTGAGATTAATACCTCTGGGAAGTCGGATAACTATGACCCAGTGAAGAAAGAACCTATAAATCATATATTGAACGTCGCAAGTCATGATCTCAAAGCTGTGGCATTTCCCTACTATAAACTTTATGAAAGAAAAGTGGGTGCACCCGCTTCCGAAAGATTGCAGCTTTTTTTTTTTT
>BMAT01011726.1:317616-336038 GCA_019649035.1 Elysia marginata | reverse complement strand
TTAGGACGTGCGACATAGTGTTTGGGTGAAACACACACGCATCTTGGTGGTAGGATTTGTACAATGTACGACGTTAATTCAGGCTGGGCAGGCTTTTATTGTTATTGCTGTCACTCAGGAGAAATAGTAGATAAATCAAAAAACTTTTAGTACATAAACTAATTATCTAACCGAAGGTAAAATAAGATAAATCACAACACCTTTAGTACACAAACTAGTTCTCCAGCTTTCGTGAACAATACATTGGTTAACATATGATATATGGGCAACTATTCAATTTACTTCACTGTTGGTAAAAGAGAATAACCAGAAGATCACCTTTGTTGATGTTAATTGTTGTAATCGTTTTTACCACTTATGCAATTTTTTTTTAATTTTTTTTTTGAAACTTTTGCTTTTTTAAGAATAGACACAGTTAATACGCCAAATATCGATTCTGCAATATATGCAAACTTTAAAACAAAGTTTAACATATTGCGAATGCGAATAAGTTGAGGTAAATTTTATAAACTATTATAATTCTAGGAGATTACAAAAACTTACAATCTTTGCATTCAGTACGTGAGGGATGCTTAGTAAAAGAAAACACAACTGAGTTGGCATCAGATACATTCTAGTGAACCTACAAGCAAAACTCAAATAAACTAATGTTAGGTAACGGTGATGCTTGATACATAAGCCTACAGTAGCGTATTACAGCATCCCCCCTCATAACTTGCTTTTGTTTAGACAGAAAAAGATGCGTTAGTGGGATCAAAACCATGATGAGTTAACCATACAAAACGAAGACTTAATTTTGACTTTTCAAGTCACAAATCTTGCGAAGAGATTTGTGTAAAAAAAAGAAAGTTTTGTCTTCAAAAGCAAAAAAAATTATATGCCAACACTCAACGAGTAGCATTATAACCATTTCAAAATCGTCAGAATATCAATGGAAAAACCAGGGGTAAAAAAAATCCCAGTGAAAAAGTCACCAGTTTTACACACTCAAAGAAAAAAAAAAGGTTTTCTGAATAGTTATAAGATATTGACTGAAAATTTGGTGCAGCGTATATGTTCACGTTCCTAGATAAAACTTACCCTGGATAATCGGAACAATCCGAATAGGGTTAAACTCCAAAGGTATAAAATGTTTTGAAGTAGGTGTAAAAGAGCCTTTCATACTGGCTCTTTTAGCTGTGTGCACGCTCCTAGATAGACCTGAGCTTGAATAATCGAAAGAACCCGAACACGGTAAACTGCAAAGGTACAAAATGTTACTACGTAGATGTCAAAGTTTTGGGTTTTTTTTCATTTTCGCTCTTTTAGTTGCCGAACAACCATATCGAGGTACATGTATTACATTTGCATGAGTTGTCTTAAGCCATATATCCAAAATTTTTTTTATGCTCCGCTCCGACCAAAGAGAATCAAAACAGGATATCTCCACTGTAATATATTTGGCCGTTTTAGTGGAACATGTCTGAGATGCGGTGTATCACAGTCTCTGATCTGAGTAACTTGTCTGGTCTGTCACAATGAGTAACCAAGACCTGCAGAGATACGCGCGAGTCTGCGGCGCCTGGAACAGTCGAGTGTTTCTTTGGACTGCAGCAGCAGCAACCACTAGATCTGTCAAATGATCGGATCGTCGGAAACCAGGAATGACGTCTTCCACGCATCGCTGATCTCAAGTGCTGATAAACAGCCATATTTTTGTGGCTGCATTGGACAGGATGTAATGAGTCTTGCGCAACAGCATAGAAGTGCATCTTGATCATATGTTGTGAGTTTAGACAGATTTCTGTATACAACACTGGGCTGCTTAGTTGACTACCGGTACTTCCTAGTCAGAGCTGGGTTGTGGAAAAAAGGAGATTTAAGAATTTGAGCCAAAGCGATTGAATGATATGCACTAACAAAGGAAAAGGGAAAGACTTAAACATTATCCTGATTTCAATTACGTTCAAAAGGTTTTTTATTTCGCTCGGTTGTCTTTCTTTTTCTTGTAGATTTTGTACACTGAATAAAGCAAGCGTCCTTACAAAGCGTTTCTTTTAAGTCCATCTCTAAAATTTGAAACCACCCCCCACACACACACAAAATGGCACCAATAACAACTGTTCTTTTCAAACATTTATTTAGAAGCTTTTGTTTAAACTTCTTACATGTTTTTAACTGAGGGTTTGCATTGAAACTGACACTTCCCAGGCATGAGAGAAAAAAAAACTCTTAACAACTGCACCCCTAGGTCTACGTTTCTCGATTCAAAAGCAGATATTTAAATCGACATTTCCGCCTATATCTATAAACATTTAAAACTTCACCCTGCCCAAAGTTCTGCCAACTGCAGTTAGCGATTGACGTTAGCCAGTTGCTCCCCCTGACGCGAGCCAACAGACCAGACAGAAGCATGTTAAAAACGTCGTCTTTGTGGAGGTCTAAATAGGAGCAGTTTAAAGATATTGGATAACCAGGTCGTGTTTGGTCCTGTAGTGTAAAACTGGCATGCTGTTTACAGTGTGTGTGATGTTTGTGCAGACAATTGCCATGTAAAAGACCTGCCTTTATCTTGTAATATTTACTCTTAACTATTAACAAAAACAATAAAAAGGTCTAGCCAAGTGCGCATTTTTAAAGACGACATAATTTTTAAAAAATATTAAAAGATTTAGCCATATTTTGTCGTTCTAAAGCCGACAGGATTTTAGATTTCCCAGCTTTACGTTTGATGAAAAGGTTTGAAAAGAAAGAACTCTGTTTAAAGTATCATTTCATTAGTAATCCAACGACGGCTAGGCAGGTTTCGGAATGACTGGCAAAAATGAGCGCTTTAGAAGTACCGGTAGAGATTTATTTTTTTAATCTTGATATTTAAAATAGAAAGGCAGGGTGATATCTGTACCTCTTAAATGTAGAAAATACAATATCTGCATGATTTGGGCTGCCTGCAAGACATTGACCAAAATGCCTCTTAGACGAATTTGTTTCAGTAACTTCAAGTGCGCTTCGTCAACTTTCCCCTATTTTCACTGTATGGATTCTATCGCAATAAACAGTTGCGTAATGTAACTACTGCAATCTCTACTCAACCAGTAAGATAAGTCATCTTTTAGTTCCATAAAATCGTTTAAAGATACTCTTGCTTTTTTTAGATCATTATACGCTTTAAAATTTTTTCTTTATCTATAACTTTCGTGCGATATTAATGTCCTAGAGCCCATGAATTTTGGGGTCCACACTAAGCCAGAGTCCAACAGACTCTCTAAAAGCAGTCAGTTGGCTTGATACCACGGTTGACTTTTAAACAAAGAAAGAAAGATGAAAGTTTTCTCTGATTTCCCTTGAGTGTTTGAACAGTTACCGTACAAAACAGCAAAGAAAACAACTCACGTTAATTAAAAGAGACTTATTTTCTTGTTCTTTATCAGCTACAAGATTTGCTGTTCTTTAATCTCAGTGACTGGTGTGTTGTCCGGCTTCTAGTTTAACTTTTTTCGAGTTTTGTTTGTTTAATACTTGTAGCCTTCCGCCATGCTTAATCGTAACGAGTTGAAATTAGTTGTTGAGTTTTTATATGTTCTCTTATATTACAGCCTAAACTAAAACGCGATCTCTCTCTATTTACTGTTAGCGGCGACCATTCTTGAGATGGTATCTGTTTATTCAAATGCATAGCTTCTAAAACAACTGAAATAAAGTTCCCTATGTTTTGTCTTCATTGATTTTAAGAGCCTTGCTTCCTACTGAGACGTCAATTCTTCCAAAGCAAATTTTGGTTTAAAGATCTGAAACAATGGATCACTAGCGGCAGACAAAGGCTGAGATCTAACCAAATAACAATGTGGTTTACATTAGGGCTTGTGATAGATACGGCCTGAGGCAGTCAAAACACACACTAACACTACGAAGCAACGTCAGTGAGTTTACCTGCTGTTTAACTTTGTGGGTCTATAATCTGCCTATCAGCGCGCCGGGAACGAGGCAATTCATTTTTACCGCTGCAGTAAAATTAGCACTTCAATACAACCTTAACTCACCTTCAAACGAGCGCTCCAAGGTTTTACCAAGGTAAAAAAAGGAGAGAGAGAGAGAGAGAGAGAGAGAGAGAGACAGAGACAGAGAGAGACAGAGAGAGAGAGAGAGAGACAGAGAGAGAGAGAGAGAGAGAGAGAGAGAGAGTACAAAGAGTAAATCCCGCGGAAATAGGCGCTGTTTTCATCAACTTGATGGCGCTGTTGCTTTCCCCGTTGATCTCGGCAGGAATTTAACAGCCAATAGGATCGCGGCACAAGATTTAGCCCGGTACTTCATCACTGTTAGAAATACGGTTACCGTAATCCTGCTAATGTTTGGACGTTTCGAGTTTCCAGGGCGTACTTTTCCTACGGCGAGGAGCAGTAAACTGTGAAAGGTTACACTACACCCATGCAGACCAGGTGCTGAAGCAAGGGAGGTGATCTTTATCCAGAACAGGGAGGGAAAAGGGGATGATAACTTCGTTACTCTGGTAATGAGGTACATGTAACTATTGCCGTGGCCTGCCCTCCAGGCTTGATATCCTGGCCCGCTATGTGGTCTGTTGCCTGCCTGTGATGGACAGGATGCTCTAGGAATGAGAATGGTGATAGGTTCAGGCCGGTCATAATGATATGGGGCGCTATCGGTAAATAAATGAATCGGAAAAAAGGGTTTGGCGTGAGAGTTAAAAGATAGATTATTATTGCCCTCAAAATGCTTTGTCAGCTGTTTCTTCTTATTGGTAGTTTCATGTTAAAATAAATCGGTTTATGCAGCTTTGAATCTCTAGTGGGGTTTACAATTCCGTGAAAAATCAGTGTGTATTGCATATTGGCCGTCTTTTTTATTACTTGACAAAGAAACAAATTTAGTTTTTATTTCCCATTTTTTTTATTCGGTGTGGCGAAGTTTTGCAAACGTGTCAGAAAGAAAGTTAACCGCCACCCAGTTAGAAGCGAAAATGATACACCAAATAATAAATCAACATACACGGTCAAACATGCAAACTATCTGGGAAGCCGAGACAACAACACGGTTTAAACGACACTATAGTTAGGCGTGTCCAGTGTTATTGCAAAGCGTGCATCCGTGTCCGTGAGTTCTTATTTAGCAGTATCTGCTCCTTCATCAGTTTTGTTGTCTTGCTCACGGCGCGTGTACCGGATATGAGGGGGAGGAGATTTGACACATACACAGATCCCACAGCAGCTTATATCCTTGCCTGGTCTCTTACATGATTTGTCCTCTTCTTTAAATCTTTGGCTCGCTGGGGACCATAAAACAATTTCAATATGTTGGTTATGTCCTGTGTCTGTTTGAGGTTTAAAAAATGATAGAAAAAAGCAAAAAAAGAAAACAAAACAAAACAGAACGACAGAATGACAGTAAAAATGAAAAAAAAAAGTGAACAATTGATATTTTCTCATTCGATTTACAGTTTATATATCAAACATTTATATCTATACCTTACAGTTGTTCTTTATTCTAATATTTTTTTTTTGGTCTTTATATCTTTGTCCGTGGTTTGACCTTTGTCTCGCTCTGTCTGTCTGTCTCTGTCTCGTGTCTATCTGTATGTCTGCCTGTCTATCTCTGTTTTAATATTTTCATCTTTCCCCTTTGTTACTAGTCTCTTCATCATAATTATATTTCATCTCGATTTTCCGTTACTATTATAACTCTTCTTGTTCTTTTTCTTCTTCTTCTTCTTGTTCTTTTTCTTCTTCTTCTTCTTCTTCTTCTTCTTCTTCTTCTTCTTCTTCTTCTTCTTCTTCTTCTTCTTCTTCTTCTTCTTGTCCTTCTCATCTTCCTCCCCCGCATTATCCACCGAAAACCGTTAGATATCCACTCTGATATTGCTCCCCAACCCTTTCCCTGAGGTGACAATTAGGTCCTACAAGACAAACAACCCTATACAGTACTAGAATGTTGTTTTTTATCTTTCTTGTTTTTCCCTGTGGCTCAAACCCTTCTAAGGAAACCTGCACACATCCATTTCCCAATAAATATTTTTCCTGTCGATTCTGTTTCTATTCTTTCAATTTTAGAACTTTCCGCTTTTTCTCTTGTCCAACCCCCCAAGGGATCGCCTTTGCATCATAAACAACCAATTACCGGCATTGGATGCTCGCAGAGATTTTGCTCTGTCAGTTTTTCAATCTTCGATGTTCGTTTTTTTTTTGTTTTCTTTTCTTTTCGCGTTTACCTTGTTCATTTTTTTAACAAAGTCTTGAAAAGGGATTATTTCTGGAAATATTGTCCCTTATGAGCGTTAGTCCCGCGCTTTTGTAGCATTTAGTTTGCTTCATTTAGATATTTTTTTGCCGTTGAAATCGTGTGAAGGTCGCTATTTCTGTTCAGGCTGTCTTCAGTAAAATAAGTTTGTTTTATTCGTCTCTCTTTCTTCCTGTAGACTTAGGTTGCCTTGGCGCACGCTATTTACCTTTGCCGCATTATCTGTCTATCTCCCGAAACATTATGTCTAGAGAAAGAGAGAAAGCTTTAAAAAAAAACTATCTGTCTTTGATCTCTCGTGTACAGTCTTGCTCTGTCTTTAGCCTCTCCGTTTCTAGATCTTATTTAAGTTTCTAATCGTCTCACTTTTACGACTGTTACACTCTACACATGTGTCGTCTTTTTCTTTGTCTCTCTACCTCTGAAGTTATAATGGGCTATCTATCTATATTCGTCTCTGTCTCTGTTTCTGACTCTGCGTCCCTCTGTCACTCTGTCTCTGTCTAAACGAACTTGTGAACTAATCTTCGTTTTGGTCGGTCCCAAAATTTAAATTTTCTCTCTTGATCTACATTAAACAGCAACAACAACAAAAGAATTTCATCTTCAGTAACGAAGACAACGGATATGTTTTTAATTTACCAGCACTACCACCACCATAACTATCACCGCCACGACCACTGTTGTTAATTTCGGCTTATAAATTTCCAAGTCCTATAACTCTTTGTATACATCCAACAAGGGAGGTTACCGGAGGTTGCCACCTCTAGGGCCACGCCAGGCCGGGCCGGGCCAAGCTCCCCAGACGACAATTTTGGCGCGGTCCTAATCAATCTCGCGCGCAAATTGGCCGACGTTTACGTCACGTGATCTGGTGAGATGAAGAAATAGCCCGGATTTACGTGGCATTGCGAGGCTCACACTCGATATAAAAAGGAAAGATCGGGAGAGAAAGGCGGACGGGTAGAGGGAGAAAGATATAGAGAGAATGAGACAGAAACGAGATAAAAAGAAAGAGAGAGAATGAGACAGAAACGAGATAAAAAAAAGAGAGAGAATGAGACAGAAACAAGATAAAAAGAAAGAGAGAGAATGAGACAGAAACGAGATAAAAAGAAAGAGAAAGATAAATTGAGAGACTAAGACATAGACAGAGAGACAGAGAGATAGAAAGAAGGTGAAAGAAAGAAAAATAGAGAAAGCGAGAGAGACATAAAGAGAGAAGGGAGGAAAAGATAATTGTTCTTTGGGGAGTTTTATTCCCTTTATTTAACTTTTCAACGAATTTTATACTGAAACATTGGCAAGGAGGGAAAGATAACAAGAGGGAGGTATAATTACAATCATGAGATTCGTATTTTTTCTTTTCTTCTGTTTAACTAAAAAAACGTTTAAATCTAGCTATTTGTCATACAATAAAAAGGAGAGGAAAATGGAAGGAAGGAGAGAGATTAAAGAAGAATAGGACAACAGTACAAAGTGCTAGGTTGTGTGTTTGGAAACGCATAAGCCGAATAAAAAGGCACAGGGCTAACAAATAGCTTTTTTTTTAAAGATAAAAAAAAAAAACGAAAATGAAGGACTAATTTGATTTTCGAAACGGGTCATGCATTCTGCTAATGGAACAGCATTTTTTCTTTTAAATTTAAGATTCATAGTAATCCACCTATCTCTAAATAAAAATCTAGACTAACCTATGATTTTGTCATGACACAAGTGTTTCGTTGCCCTTGTGGCAACTCACTGAACGATTCCCCCCCTTTTAGGAAGTATGAACCTTACTTTTAAGAACGCATTTAACAGACCCCGAACAAAAAATGGTAGGCGGAAGAACACACGGTAATTAGTTATAACATCGTCCACTTCTGAAGAATTCTGAAGAATTTAGGTTAATCTAGACTAGATCAAGTCACAAAGTGTCTAAACATTGACTTTTATTGTTTTTGATGCGATTTGGACTTACGCGTTTAATGTTTTTTTTAAAGTAACCAAATCGCTATAAGAGGCTAAGTAAAGACCTCCGCCATGAAACTTCTTAGCGTGTAGCAATATAATATAAGCTACGTTTCTCCTAGTGGCAAGGTGATAAGTGCCAAAGCCTTGTTAAGTCGAAGATTCGAATCATACTAAAAGCAAGCATATTTCGGGCATTTCCACTTAGGGCCTTCTTCTCTCCACTGTTTAGTTCATACCTTAAAATCTTTCAATCAAGAGTTTTTCAAATATATTTGCCGAGGTAAATATACCGCCTGTAAAATTAAAAGATCATAATAATCCACGGGTAACAGTTTCCCGTCTGTCCCTCCATCCTCTAGCTTCCGTCTGTATGGCGTGCAGCCCACAGGAAGTTTGCAATTATTCTAAAACTTTCAGACAGAGTAACCTATTGTTTCAAGCATGATCTAAACAAAGCGCTAACATAACCAGCTTTCACATCAACTTATGCCGTACAGCCACTGAGCCAGATGAGACAATATTACAGTCTTCCATGAAACCGCAATCTTAAAAGGCCTGCATTAATGTTACTTCAATGAACACCACTCTTTGGGTTAGGCAAGCTCTCAGTAAAATTACGGTGGATCCAAATAATTGCCTCCGTCGCGACAAACTACTCAATATTTTTCTTTCAAATTGCCCAAATTTTACTTTCACTGTGACGTAGTACTATAAAATCTTACATTAGTGGGTAACTTTAGCGTTGTTCTAAAATCATATCTCTAATAGTGTTGATTGGTGGATAACTTAAATTACAGGACTTCGTATTACTTGGAACATCTTTATTTTTATCAAAGCTCGGTAAACCTCCGGGAAGCAAGCGTGAGATGGAAGGCTTAGCAGTAATAGTATGGAATTGATGGAGTGGTGAGATAATTTTACTGTCATTTCAGCTTACATTCAGTGAAATGCTTTGCCAACACTGCGTTTAAAAGGTAGATTTCAGAAGCTGCATAATCAGAAGCATATTTTCCCCGTGAATTCAGGATGCAAAACCAGAAGCATATTTTTTCCGAGGTATTTAGAACGCAAAATCAGAATCATATTTTCACAGTTTAATCAGAACGCAAAATCAGAAGCATATTTTCCCGAGGTATTCAGAACGCAAAATCAGAAGTATATTTTCGGAGTGTATTCAGAACGCAAAATCAGAAGCATATTTTCCCGGTGTACTCAGAACGCAAAATCAGAAGCATATTTTCCCGGTGTATTCAGAACGCAAAATCAAAAGCATATTTTCCCGGTGTATTCAGAACGTAAAATCAGAAGCATATTTTTGTGGTGGATTCAGAACACAAAATCAAGAGCAGGTTTTCCTGGTGAAATCAGAACGCAAAATCAGAAGTATATTTCCCCGGTGCATTCACACCGCAAAATCAGAAGCATGTTTTCCCAGTGTATTCAGAACGCAAAATCAGAAGAATATTTTCCTGGTTTATTCAGGACGCAAAATCAGAAGCACTTCCTAGTGAAATTAGAGCGCAATATTCTAGGCTGGTTTCGCCAATTTTTCGGAGCTCTTACACGATGCCGAAAAAACAGAAAAACGACAAGACCACGCTCAGGTCTAAAATCTAGATCCAATCTAGCTCTGGACCTATTGCGTTCACTAAATTCAGATTTATATTTATATTTAGGAATATAGCAGAATTCCCACTTGTCGGGCTATAAGTTCAAAACAAGCTGCTTATTAAATTTTTCATTGCATTGGCGTTTTCTTTTTTTTATGTGCAGATTTCAGATGCAAAGCCATGTCCGATTCATCGTTGAAAGGAACCGCCATATTTTTAAAAGTTAGCTCTGGATGATTATCTATCCCACAATGCATTGCACCTTCTGATTCTCCCCCCCCCCCCAAAAAAAAAAAAAAAAAAAAAAAAAAAGGAGAAATCTTTCTAGCTCTAGTTTACGGGTGGAAGTCTTCTGAAAAATCAGAACAGAATCTCGGGCAATAACCTACTTGTTCGAACGCTCTGAAAAGTTCGATCTATTTTCAATTTTAAATTGACGTGCAATTTCAGTACATAAGCAAACTTGTACGCTTCTTAACAGGGTTTTTAATCACGCTTATTTTTATCAATGGTGGATCTTCGGGTTTTCTTGTATTCTGGGAGAGATATCTTGTGGAAATGACTTCAGATTGGACAAATCTGGAGCTATAATGATATAGAATAGAGGGTAGTTTAGGCGAAGTGCAAAACAATGCCTTAAGAACAATCACCGTAAAATCAGCTCTATATTTATAAATAATGTACCAAAATATTAAGAACGATAATAATCTCTCTCTCTCAAAAAAAAAAAATTACAAAACTTTGTCCACCAATGGTTTCAGTTGTGGTTATATAGACGGGTTTTTATCGAAGCTCTGCATATTGCCTTATTTAGTTTCCTCACTTTTTACGGAAAAAGATCTAAGGGCAATCGTACTTTTACATCTCAAAGTTGAAATCGGCATGAAATGATATAATTCTGCTGTTGTGTACTGTTTTCCTGTTTATTTTATTTTTTGTTCCATACGATTAGTTATTGGACCTCTTAATGTAAGTATACGTTACATAGGAGCTAGTTCATATAAATCAGGCTTT
The DNA here is from genome assembly GCA_019649035.1 of Elysia marginata. Lineage (NCBI taxonomy): Eukaryota > Metazoa > Mollusca > Gastropoda > Plakobranchidae > Elysia > Elysia marginata. The sequence continues at coordinate 325,224 of BMAT01011726.1, read as the reverse complement.
TATTTACAAAGATAACAATCATAAAAACATTGATGACTATTTGAAGATATGGTGAAGTCGAATGGCATTGTATAAACAGAAAAGAAAACGCCGAAGTTCCATCTCTCTCTCTTTCTCTCTCAATTCTCTTCTCTCCTTCTCTCTCTCTCCCTGTCTCTCTTTCTCCCTTCGTCTTCCCCTCCGTCTCTTTCCCTTTATCCCAGGCCCTCTAACTGTATTTCCCCAAATCCCAAAAAGCCTGGACCTCAATGAAGTGTGAAGACCTTATAAACACAGAGTGCACCCTTGCTACTGTTTTTTTCTTCTTTCTGACTCCTTTGCTGGTGCAAGGTCTATGGGGATATGAGAACATCGATCTGATGTCTCTCCTGGAGCTCAATCTATCGTGGCCTCCTCACCAGGTGATGGTCTCTGCACGAGTTACATCCCTTCAGAGTTGTTGATAATCTCCCCTTTGTTAAACAGTGTCTTTGAGAGATCTGGAGCAATTTCTCTTTACTATTAGTTACTTGTAAAAGTCATAATCTCGTTTTCGTTATTTTTTTTATCGTTTTGTAAACATCAATTGTTTCATTTAGAAATCGTTTTTGTTTTCGTCGTTTTTCTTTGATTTGCTGGTACTTTCTTTTATTTTTTCATTGATGGGTGTTTTATTGATATATACAGGTCTCAATTTCTCTTGTCCTCTAAGTCACTGTTTTGAACTTGTCTCCCCACCTTCTATAAATATATTAATAATCATACTTTTATAAGATTCGTGAATCCTTGTGTCGGAAAAAAAGTTGAAATGATAAGAAAAAAATCCAATACAACAGGTATCGGAGACTGAAGCGTGTGTATTTTTGTTTTTTAATTAGATATAACGATTTTTCACGTGAATAATTTAACTGGTTGCCCTAAAAAATGGCAAGTAGCATTATGAAGGCTTCAAATCTAAAAAGACAATTTAAAAATAATTATGTGGATAAACTTAAGACTCTCTTCTATTTTCCTTAGATTCAGATTGGATGATAAAGTCAAAATAAATAAAGAACTAATGTTATAGCTGCAAAGTAAAAAGAATCCAAAAGGCTATGCCTTTATGTCCTAAAATTTTAAAGAATAAAAAAATTTCAGAGCTAAAAACGGTGCGCTTGCTCAATGTTTCCGCTTGCAAACATTACGTCACGTTCAATTTCCGCTCATGCGCACTGACTGTCCCATTAACACTAGGCGTCCTTAACAACCACGATAGTTTATGAATTCCTAAACACTAAAGTCGTTTCTTGTGTTGAAAGTTGCGCAGTAAAGAAACAGATTTAGTTCGACTTTCTTTGTGTATCTCACTTTTCTTCTCTCTCTCCCTCTGACTTTAACGTGTTTTTTTTTTCTTTCTTTTTTTATCTTCTGTCTTTTACGATTTTCTGACTGGCCATTTGTCCCCATCTCTCCCCCCTCTTTTTCTATCTATCTTTATCTCTGTATGTCTCCATCTCTCTCTCTCTCTCTCTCTCTCTCTCTCTCTCGCTCTCTCTCTTTCTGCTCTCTTCTCTTCATCGATCCGCCTCAGAGATACAATTACTGCTGAAAGCAAGGTTGTCTTTCTGCAGACGAAGAAGAGGATCTAGATCTCCTAGATCTACCCCTAGGACTAGCTTTCTTTTTTCTCTCCCTTTGTTTTTTTTTTTCCTTGTTCAGAGGTTTCCTAGTGTTAGACCCCCGCCCTAACCCAGAGGAGGATCACATAGACAAGTTCATCTATATTTCATCTCTAATTTGTCGCGTTTGAATCGGCTGTGACCAGAGGGGGGGCGAAGAGAGAGCAAGTGCTCTCAGGCAAGATAGAGCTGCTGTTGAGGAGCTATTGGATTATGCCTTCTATTTAGTGTGTTTGTGTATGTGCGTGTTTACTTAACTTGTGCTTTAGAATGCGTTAAGAAGCAAAGAAAAGTATGATTGGAGGAATGTTTTGTTATTGTTTTTTTTTTAAATAAAGGATAGCAAGTCATTATATAGACCAGGTGAATTCGAAGAAAAGATTGTAAAAAAATAAATGATCAACAAAAAAAAAAAAAAGAAGGGAGGAAAGAATGAAAGAGAGAAAGAGACAGACACAGAGAGAGAGAAAGAGGGTTAAATTGAATTGCCTTTTTACGATGGTAGCAGAAAGAGAAAGAGAAAGGGAGAGAGAGAGGCTGCGAGAGACAGAGAGAGAGAGAGAAAGAGAAAGGATGACAGAGACAGCGAGAAAGATGGAAAGAGAGAGAGGAAGAGAGGGAGGAGAGTTAGGGAAACGAAGACACTTACAGAGGGGTATAAAATTTCAGCAAACGTTGCTGAAATTTTATGGTAATTAGGAAGACTAATGCAAAAATAGCAAAATATTCGTAATAATAGGTACCACAGTAGGTGGTGGGAGCCTAACAATAGAAGAAAAATCTCGAAAAAGTGCCGGAAATTGATATATACTTTTAAAGAAACTGAAAATATTCAAGATAGTGCAAAATGGATATATGAAGAAAGACAGGAGGAACTTTGAAAGAGGCAAACAAAATAAGAATAACACAAATATAAGAGGAAAAAGATTAGAAACGTTTCGACATGTATGTTTAGCGCTTGAAGATAATGGGAAATGTTAGAACAATTTGATAAAGATTAAATAGACATGTGCTGTAATTTTATTATTGAACGCTTACAAAACGAAACTATGTGGATGCTAGATCAGAAAGTAAATTGAGAATCGAGCAGGATATATGAAAAAAATTGCGCAGAATTCTTATTTATAATATATTTTTATAATAGGAACAATTTGCAGAAAGCAAACAAAAACTAAAAATCTTAGTCAAAATGTTTGATTGTGTGTTAGAAAGATAGAGGAATGGAATGAGGAAAGAAGATACACTTTGACGTCTCGCCTTTAGAGTGAATAAATCATACGCTTATGTTTTGAACAGGTCATTTTTCTTAACTTTCATATAACCATCAACATTTCGTGAAAAGATGTTACAACTTTCTAATGATGTAAAATATAGACAAAAAGAAGAAAAATATACTGCCAATAGCGTTCTCTCAAAAAGGAAATTTTCAACTGTACTCCCAACCCATTCACCTTGGATGCGAGTCTATCAAGATCGAAAAGGAGCCCTATAACCTTCAGCTATACATTATTTCATAAAGAATTTTGAGGCTGTGACAGACAGTCGAGACTCTGTTGGGTTTTTTTTTTGTTCACATTCTTTTCCTTTGTTTTTTTATCATGGACTAAATCTTTCGAGACATAACGGTAGGAAACTGACCAAGCCTATTTAAAAAAAATACCCACAAACCATTATGCATTAGCGTGTTTCATAACAATTTTGTTGTGACTTTAACTTAAAAGACCTAACGGCTTAAAATAAAAAAAAATTAAAAATCATAATAGAGAATCTGCCGGCTATGATGGAAGGCAAAAAGTCTTTCCTGCTTTAAAACTGACAGATTTAGAGTGTGCCTGTTTCTATATGTCTGTTTCTATATTGGGTCAAACCCTTTCAAACGTATGACAGAGATTTACGATCTAAATTTCTAATTGATATATAATAAACATAAAAAATAATAAGAAAAACTGTAGTATTCTATGCTATATTTTTAACCAAATTTTCCTTTATTCAAAAGCGACAGATTTATGTCCTATTGTCGTAGCTACATTCACGTGAGTGTGTCTCTTTGTTTGAATAGTGCATGAAACACAAGTATGCATGGTAATAGATAGACAAAAGAGTGGCAGTGAAGAGACAGGCACATTATGTAGATAGACAGAAGAACGACGCGCAAGACTAGATATTACAGACTTTAAGCAGCCAACGCGTGAGCATGACGGGAACCTCTGTGGGTCTATTTTTAGAAACTGGTTTCATTATTTTTATAGTTTCCTTGATCTGCTTTCCCGATTTTCACGTACGCGTGGTGAGACACGGTGCGTGTGCTTAAGGTCTCTACTTACTTGAAAGAAACGCGTCACTAAAAGCAGTGCGAAGAAAAAGGAGAGAGAGAGAGAAAGAGAGCAAAAAAGAGAAAGAGATTAATAGAGATAGCGAGAATGAGAGAGAGGGAGGGAGGCTGAGAAGAATGACTTAGATCCGTATGTCATCACAGTCGAGAACAAGAACAAAAACAAACGAAAGGTAGAGAGAGCACTCCATGCTTTTGTCGCGAGGTACCATCTAATAGAATTATCTCCCGTAAAACTTGAGCCTCAATTTGGGGACGCTGACTTTTTACCCGGATCTTCGCAGTTCATGACCCGACTTTACCCGATGGAGAGGAAAACTCCCTGGGAAATTTGTGGACACTTTTTACTTTCTTTTCTTAATAAGTAATTTTGTTTGCCTGTTGTTTTTGTTTTTGCCATTTTTTGCTGCTGTTTTTTTTTTTCGACTTTTTTATGTTTTCTGTACGTTTCTTATATATTTTTTACAGTCAAAATATGGGTTTGCATCTCTCAAGGCCATTTTAGCTTTGGCTTTGCGTCCTATATGATCGCCTTATTTCCTTTTTGTTTGTTTGTTTTTGTTTGCTTTTTTTTTGCATTTATTTTTGTGTTCGTTTGTATGTTTTTTTTCTGTTTATATGTCGCTGATTGGATATCTCTCTCTATCTCTCTTTCTCTCTCTTTCTCTACCTCTCACTCCCCTCTTCATTTCATGATTGCACTCTTTTTTACGTTTTTTTTCCTACTGAAATTCCGCGTTATATGTCTTTTCACTTGTTTTGTGGCTTTTATTCTCGTATATCTTTTCCAAAAATCTCCTCAAGTAAACGTAAATGTACGGATTGTTTTCTCTGTCTGTCTGTCTGTCTGTCTGTCTGTCTGTCTGCCTCTTTCTCTATCTCTCTCTTCTGATCTTTCTTTTTTTCCTTTTCTTATCTATTCAAATCCATTTCTATCTCAATCTTTCTTTCTTTCTAGATATATATATATATTTATCTATATCTCTCTTCCTGTCTGTATCCGTTTTTTGGGTAAAAGAATTTTTCAATAGCATTTTGCCTCTCCCAATTTTCTGCTCAAGCTCGTATAACCCAATACCCTGTTTGCTCAATATTATCACCCTGAAGTCCCAAATGAAAACCGACCTGGCCACATTTCTTATCACCCTTTTCCGTCTTCTGGTAACACCCAAACTATGTTGTTGATTGAGCGGGGAGGTTTCTTCCCTGGCTCCTGCCCATCCCGGGACAGTCTCTTGCATGATTGTCTCACCTGGAGTCTGGCCCGTGTATTGGTCACGTGGTTGTAAGGTGTTAGTACCCATGTCAACTGTTAGATCCACCATCTACGCAGCGATCAGGATGAACGTCGTGTAAGGTGTTACGAACCCGCGTCCACACTGCAGCGCTGTAGGAATAGGTCTTGCGTTAATTCTACCTTGTTCACTACTACAGTACTCTTGTATTGTGTTTGTTTCTACCGCTCTGTCTGTTATTAACTTAAAAGATATGCTGGCTCACCGGATAGGGTGAGTTTTCCAGGAGTTCCGATACATTTTTCAGTACAAATAAATCAAAATTGGATAATTCGAACACTCATTTTATTGGAATCATGTTATGATTACCGGGTTCATCCATGCCTTTCAAAACAGTGATATTAAGTGAAAACAAAGTTGAACATTCTTATGCAGGGTTCAAAATACTCGTACCGTACTGTGGGAAAAAAGATTCTGGGCTAGTTCTCTTTCATTGTGGAATTCTCAGGTTAGTTTTAAGGAAGTTCAATGCAGTAATTTTGAAGGCAATGCACACTTTTTGTACAAAACGTAAAACAAAAAGATTATTATGAACAATTTTGCGAAAACAAAGAGGTGCATCAACAGACCATTGTACCGAATATTTATAAAAGCAAACGTATTCATAATTGTGTTCGTTTGACCGTGATCTACACTATATAAATAATACAAAAGCCTTTATTAATGCCACTTAGGAGAAATTTCTTTTCATGCTCATCTTTAAGAGAGTGCCGTGAAAGACAAACATATTATAAATAATTCTTTTATAGTAGTACATGCATTCATTGAGATGCTTTTATTAAATTATAGATTCGTTTGAAGAAGAACATAATCTACGTTGGTTAAACACCCGATTCGACGTTTCTCTTACAAGCTTAAGCTATAAGATTTAAGGCATATGATTCGATAATATAAATATTGAAAAATTGATTGATACAATTTTTTCCTTGAAAATAAAAACTAAGACAGCTTAGATCTGTAGTATGATAGTTTTGATCTGTTTGGAAACTTCACATAGCGCTGTGTTACATAGAAGGGTGACAGAAATCTTCATGTGGCTCAACTTACATTAACCTGAGTTCTTGTAAGAAGAAAAGTACATTCAAGCAAAAGATATCATATTAGAAACGTTAATAGTGTTTTTGGTGCATTGACATAGTGATGTTACATGTTACAGGCAACTTTTTTTTATTATTTTATTAATTGTTAAATAGACCAAACACAGAATGAAAAAATTGTTTATCCTTGTGAAACGGAAAATAATATTTTTGTGAAAAGAGTTAATTAAGCTATAATCATTCTTGTTCGACCAGCAATTAAAGGCTATAAAGGGTTTTGCTGAACAAAATTTCAAATTTCATCACATATATGCTGAAAAGGTTTTGACGGTTTTAAAAATTTTAAAGCATTAGAATGATACGACAAGAAAAGCAAGACAGAATATACTATTTTTTGACAACTCGAGAGGGATGTATATGTATGTGTCCTGAATTGATAGTCTTAATACAAAACCTTTGCTCGTGTTCACACTTACGATAAACAAAAAAATAAAAACAATTTTTCGAAAATTCGGATTCTGCTAATACAGCTCTCAACAATAAGGATCTTCAACAAAGATAATAAAAGTTCTTTCTGGAATGGGCGATTTCTTTATGTGAGTTGGACAGTCTTTACGTTACCTTTCATTAACGTTACAACGACAACGCATCACAAAATATCCCCAGAACAAACGATTTTTGGTTCCTTTATAAAATTATCGTTTTTTATTGATGCTAATAGTGTTTGGCTCATATAAAAGAATATTGATTTTTTTCCACATCATTTTCAATGTATTATAACGCCTGTCTCAAAAACAGTCGCATTAAAATTTTTTTTTTGAAGATTGTGATAATTCTGTTTGACCACGCAAACAGTTTTTGTATTTTTTTTAACACTTTTTGAGTATATGCTGAACAATTGTTCAATTACATTTTTGGAAGCCTGTATTTTGCTAAAAAAAATTATTCATTTTTGTTTCTAAGATATTTTTTTGCCTATACATGGTAAATTTTTGCTTCACGTTTTTAGGTAGTTTGGACTGTATTCTATGAACAGTCATTTATCTTTGCTTGTTCACCTTTTATTTTCAAATTTGTTGTGATCCACAGAACAAAGTTTATCCATCTTTTTCTCAGGAGTTTATTAACGTTACACAAGTTTAAAAAGTGGAAACCTTCAGCGGGAAAATCTTTTTAACCATTGTCTTAATAAAAAAAAATTAGGAAATAGTTTTTGGGACAAGGGTGAAGTAGTTGGAAATCAGAATACCTTGTGAAAATTTAATGTCTAATAAAAGTGTACTTTTCCTTCTATATCTCTGTATTTA
>BMAT01011726.1:252135-263622 GCA_019649035.1 Elysia marginata | reverse complement strand
TCTCTCTCTCTCTCTCTCTTTCTCTCTCTCTTCTCTCTCTCGCTCTCTCTTTCTTTCTTTCTTTCTTTCTGATTTCTCTCGCTTTCTCTCTCACATAAACACACACACACACACATGTTTTCTTTTATAACGAATCGATGGCTGCATAGATTTTCTTCACCAAATCTTGTATTTATAAAAATTGGAAAAAGATTTTCAAGATCAAGTTTGTCTTAATTTCAGACATAAAGTACTTTTTTGAAAATAGATGTGAATTTAGTTTCGAAATGTCTCAAAAAATCTGCCTTTAATATCATTCATATGAACCAAAACAACATTATTTATGCTTGCTTTCTGTGACATCTTTTTCCATCCGTGTTAAGAGTGGTGTGCGTGCAAAGATAAAGTTTGTAGGCAGTATCTGTTTTACAGTTTGAAAGTTTTCATGTTGTAAAATTGTATTAGTTTTTTAACGATCAAAATATGTCCGTCTAATATTCTCATTGTATAAACACTCCTGTTTNCATCAATCCTGGTTCATAATGATGGTGTACTCAATATCTCGTTTGTTGGGTTTTTTTTTTCTTTTTAAATGATGACCTTAACAGGTCACGTGATGTGAAGTCTCCCAGGGAAACATAAAAACAATCCCAGTGCCTTTGTAAGAATACGTTTCTTCCCTCACAACACTTAATAATTAAGATCAACTTCTCCCTGCTTAGTGAAAGGGAAACAAGCTGTTCAACATGGGTTTACACTCAATGCACTTACTATTATTATTATTATTATTATTATGGAAGTATAGCATTTTAATTGTGATGTTTATTACTATTTCTTAGTGGTATTTATTGAACGTGCTGTTTTTTTAATCCATCCTGGTCAACTTAACAATGTTTCTAAAATAAATTGATCCAATGACTTTATTCGTTCTGCCATGTCTGTATTACATCGTTTTACCATAACTATGTCTTTCCGTTCGAGGTAAAAGTTTGGCTGATTGTGGCTATTGTGAGGCTGAGTGCTGTTTATCAGTGCGTGTATCTTTAAAATGTACATAATTATTCGGAATACTTATGCTAATTTATTATGCAAAGATTATTTTTTCAAATGCCATGTAACTGTAAGAGAGGGAGAGAGCGAGAGAGGGACAGACAGGCAGACAAAAAGACAGACAGACTCAGACGCTGTTTGTATGTGTTTAGTTGCGAAGAAAATACTGTAGCAGGAAGGTATAGGCCATAAAAAGTGAAAATTTCATATTGTGTGATGAGGAAAGGTTTAGCGTTGTTTCTTTTCGTCTATGACTGGTCTGTTATAACTTTTTTTCTGTGTTATGTTTTTACCAAGTGCCAAACACATAGACATGCACTTCAGCTTCCAGGGACTGTCGTCATAGGGAGAAAGTTATGTTAAGCCTGCAGTTTTTACAATACACTCATAGACATAATAGTAGTGAAACGTTTATATTAAGATTTGCTTACAGTTTTCAGCCGGAACTTTCAAAGTCTAATTCCTTCTGTGTATTGTATTAAGAAATATAAAGACTACGTGATTTTTTTGTTTGCTTTCTTTTTACTCTTGTGCAATATACATTAAATATTAAAGAAAGAAAAAATGATGCATAATAGGAATTCCTGCCTTTATGCCTCTCAAAACTTTTGAAATAATTTATGTGCAATCCCCAACTTATCCCCATCTTATTTATAAAAAGTTTTTTGATAATATTTGAAACTCCTGTTTGAAGCATACTTATTGAGACCCATTATGTTATAAACATTACGCGTTGTGAGGGCACTCTGACGTCCGTCATCTTAAGCCCCCTTCTCAGTGGGAAGGATATAGGCGTTGTGATATTTTTCTATTTTTGTGATATTAAAATATTTATGTCTCTACAACATAATCATTAAACCTATTGCGTTTCAGTTCTCAAATAATAGGACGTAACCACAAGGCTTAGCTTCATACCTAAGATCCTACCAATCATTTGTTACAGCACGACCTATTAAATTACTCTTATTTCCACAAGACCTTAGATTTTTGCTGTAGCTAACACATACGTATAATGCCTTATAAAACCATAAAAGACGTTCTTAGATTTATGATTTTTTTCCAGAAAATCCAAGCGGATCAACTAATGCCAGGCTAGGTTTTTATCATCCAGTCATATCAGCGTTCAAAACGCCAAAAATATGTCGAAAGTGAAACTAATGCAAGTATTAATACGTAGCCTGCAGTTGTTTTGCGGATACTATTATTATAACCCCTATTCTTAAAATAACACTAGGCTTATGTCCCTTTACGATAATTTTTTTTTATTCTTCTTCTATTAAACTGTAAAAAAAAAGTTTACTACGTTAGAAGCCACAGAAGCAGAGTAGATACCCTTGCAAGAAAAACATTTAAATCTCAAATGGAATACGTCTATAGGACTATGCCAGACTTATTGTGATTAAAAGTCGATATTACTCGAAAACCCGATGCAACATAAAATTGCTTTTCATTGAAAACTGTAGAAAATTAATATACTCTATCCAATGAAAAAAAAACATTTGAAACTAAACTATGAGGCACATACTGACTCGTATAAGAATAGCTGTGCAAAATAGTCTTGTTTTCTATTTGTTTTGGCTTATGTTATGTTTAATATTTATCTATAAGGGATAATTTGCTATAATCTGTGGTACTTTTTGAAAAAAGCATGACTGCTTAACTGTTTTTTTGTAGATGCTAATCTTACTGTGATGTTAAGATTTAGTGCAATAATTTTTGTTGAACTTGATATTAAAGGTTATTATACCTTATTCATTTTTTTTATTTTATGTACATTCTGGGCTTTATCTATGATGAATTCAGCTTTGAAGATCACAAGTATTGGGTTCATACTTCATTGTGATCGGTGCCATTTTTCATTACCATTAACTACTGTCGTGTTATGATAGATGTGTTGGTAAAACCTAATGAAAGTAGTTTTGTGGGGTGGGGAGAGAGACAACACGTTCAAAATGTAAGGGGAGGAGGGGGGCATTTTATGTTTTTGACAATAATCCCTGCCATGTTTTGATAATGAGCTGCTATTTTGGACTTTATTATGTGCCGTCAAAATGATTTAAAAATGGCATATCAGCCAGATACATTTCTCTTTTAAAGATTGAAGTCATCATGAAGTGTAGAATTTTTATTAATTAAGAAAATGGGGTTTGAGCTCGTTTGTCGCAATGGGGGGCCAAATAGCCAAAAATGTCACCACACCCACCCCCCACCCCCAACCTTTTTCAAAGGGAAATTTGTGTTTTATGCCAAACCTCTTGAAACTGGCTGCTTTTGCGATTGTACAGTGACAAAACTCATACGAGCAGTCACACTGCAGAGTTAATGGTATATACTCTAACATCGGCTTGTGAACTTTTTGGGTTGCTCGGCTTTCAACTTCGATCACTAAAGGTTTACAGGTTAAGTGTGGTAATAACTACAAAGGCCAAAAATCTTTGATTTTTATAAATTAGGTCAGTCTTAATGCTAATCAGATTTTTTTTTCAAGATTTGTTTTATTATGCTTATCTAACATGGTATAATATGTCATTAGCGTCCAATGTCAGAATTTAGAAGGAAATATAAAACGGCGTTTTACAGTAATGTGTAGCCTTGGCCAAATATTTCTATTGTTTTTGTTGACAAAATCTGTCAATTAGGTGACAGATTGAGGCCTAATGCTATATCATTATCAAGTTTAAATGATTAGTAATTTGATATTGAGTGTAAAATAAATGATGGGTGAATTAAACGTTTTTGTCTTGTTTTTAATACTAATATATGCATTTATCCATAATTAATTCAAGAGTTTCATAAACTATACGATTTCTTCCTGGTCATATGAAACTTCGATACGCCTGTTATATTGGCGTAAAAAGTCGAAGCATTAATTTTTTAAAGAATGTATCTACTCAATGCTATTCCCTTTTAACTCTTTAGTTGACCTGTTTAGTTCAGAGATATAGTTGCTTATATTGTTAATGAACTTAATTGTCTTTTGATGTACACATGGGATATTTATTACCAGAGAAACTTCGCAACTCTTTGCATGCATTGAAACGTTTGACAGCCAGGGTAAACCAGCCTCAAGTCGCGCAGACTTACCTTACTTTAATATAAAGTCTATGAAAGAGGACCGTAGCATTTTAAAATCACATCGACAAAAAATCGCTTATGATAAACCCCGTTTCAGTTTTTAAATGACTACTATGGGATGTCACAATATATGATTCAGGTTGAAGGAAATGTCTACAAGTTTTTATTCCAACCTTGCGACTTGAGTCTGCTTTACTGTGGCTGTCGGATAAACATTGGTTTTATGCAGACTTGAGGGTGAACTACGACAAATAGTCACAATTATCATTATTGTTATCATTATTATTATCTATATTGTTCTTCTTCTTATAATTATTATTATTGTTATTATTATCATCATCGTTATATTTTTTACTGTTGTTATCATTATTACCTTAAAATTCTTAATGCTTTGTGTCCCAATCCAATACTGCCATGGGAGTCATGAAGTTTGTTTTTTTTCTGGACATTGTAAAACCTCACCCAGCAAGAGCTTTACTCAAATAATTGAGAGATTTTTAGAGGTGTTCAATTAGCAGCTTTAAGTGGAAATGCTCGAAATGACTGCCTTTATAATGGTCCGAACCTTCGACTTACAGAAGCATTTGCACCCACCGCTTCTCAGAGCTCTATCTACTTAACCATGCATATCCATCGCGTCTTGTGCGGTTTTTTTTTTCTTTTGTATGAAATAAAGAGAATAAGCCTATGATTTGGAGAGGAAAAAAAACTTAAAACCTTGGTTAAAAAAATTAAAAGGAAAAAATAAATTACGAACAATCATTACCTATGCCTGTGATGCTGAGCAATCAGTTTGATTAGAACGCTATCTCATTCTGCTACTAAATCATTGTGGTCGTATTTCATAAGGTGTAGAAATATCCCACACTGGTACACACATCCTATTAGAGATGAGGTTTTCTTTCATCGTAAAAGATAACAGCATGTCCACTGCTACGAACTGGGCTATTTTTATTCTTTTTGGATAAAGAAAAAATCAGAAAAGTGCTTTTTTTAAACTCTGATCCATAACTTCATACATATGCAAGAGACATAGACGCCGCAAATGAGATCCGATATTTAATTTATTTTCCCAAGTGAAATAGGATAAAGCTCTCGCTGATACAAGTTTTACCATGATTATTTGGGACAACTCTATGAATCACTGCTATCTATTACTATAATAATTATTATACTTTTTATTATCACTTGTACGACTTGGTAAGACTGTGAACCAAGACGTCTTGCCATTGGGCCGTTTTCATAGGTGCGTAGAAATAACTTCCGATGTTTGTAAATTCATGCTATTAAAGAATGGTTTACTATCATTGTAAAATAAAGGCAACTACGCATTATTATTGACACGAGCCATTGTGTGATGTACTTACTTATCTGCTGGGGTTTTTTATTTTAAGAGAGGTGAATAACTTAGGGGACTGAATGAAGGAATAATAAAAGTACTGTTTGAATTATGCTTTAGTTTGAGTTGTTTTTTTCTGTTTTAATAAGAATTGTTTACTGTAAGTGTGGTTTTCGTTACTAGTGTAGCCGATAAGATGGATGGATTTTTAGGCCTACCATCCTCGCCTCACAGAGTTTTATTGCTCGATGGAAATCTATAGATTCAAACTATATAAAACATCAAACAGCATTTTTGTAGGCAGGGCCTATAATAACAACTAAAAGTTTGTTAAAAAGAAACACCATTTTTATGGCCCAATATATTTTTTCATTGTTTCAGAGCTGCTTAATGAGCGTTTAAAATGACATAACAATTTTGACGTCATTCTGTCGCTCACTACCTGCTGTTTTGCTTAGTGCACTGACCAAACATTAAGTTTTTGTACACATGTCAAAGCAATAAGGATTGCGTAGGGGAAATAGCAGTTGGCTGAAGGAAACTTTTGTAAAGTGGCCTAAAAGGCGTGCCTTTGGTATGAATGATTCAAACCCTCGACTCATAGCAGCTTCGGCACCGACCACTTTGCTACTCAAAAAAAAAAACTAGCTTATACCATGTCCCACTACACTATTTCTGTACATTCTACTTATAAAGCAAGTCCATTTTTAAACTGATATCACCTTATAAAATAAATACCTAGTCAAGTGCAGTAAAGTGTGTCAAAAGAAGTGCGCAAGCTACTATATTACTGTTCCGCCTAAAAGAAACAAAAGGTGATATCAAATAATTAGTCTGCTGGGTTTTGTTGTTTGATCATGTAGCTTTGCAAGTGTCACGTTTGGAAAAAAAAACTTACATAAAGAAAACACTAGAAATATTAATAACGATTAAGTGAGACTAATTTACGACAGGTCTGTTTCGAGCATGCATGTGAGGTTTGTTATGGTTGCTGTCTGCTCCTTCCGATGTTGTGAAATTTTCCAGTAAGGTGTCTTTTTCTATGCACGCATTAGCTCAGATTTTCTTTTTTTTAGTTTAGACTAGATTTTCTAGTCAGTATAAGAAACTTTTCAGATGAGCAAAGGCTGCACTTTTTTTTTGTTTTTGACCTGTCTAAAGGTAGGCCGTCTTAGTCACCATTAATATTTCTACAAGCTCCTTTTAACAAGTTAAGTAGGGGCCTACTTTATATATCATGTACTCTATCGGCATTATCATATGTAAAGTCTTGACACTGCCTTCGGCGGTGGAAGACTGTAATCCATATCGGCAGAATACAAAGATAACAATGGCAAGAAATAAAATCTAACAGAACTCATTTGCCAATTGTGACAAAAAGTTGTCAATGGTTGATTTTTTAATTTATGTAAGTGATAAAAAAATCGAGTTTAGTTCGACGATGCAAAACATTTCTTAATCATTACAGACGTTACAAAAGAGGAGGAACGACACAAATCTATTACCACAGCAAAAATTGGAAGAACCGTAATCAAAGAAAGCACAAAAAACCGAATAAAGGTACAAAAATGTTTTAATAACATAAGTGGACTAGTAAGAAATAAACAAAACAAAAATTCAGAGATCTTATAAACAGTTTCAATTCAATTTGGTCTCAAACTTTTGCTGCAAATCAAATTTGTTTTATTTTTATAGATTAACAAATACAGATTCAAACGTTAATAACAGTCTATACAGTTATAAGTACACCTAGTACACCGACCATCTCTTTAAACATAAATATTTTTCGATATATAATTTCCAGGCACTTGGGGTTTTATTAGCATCCAATTTGCTTTTGAAACTAATAATCTGTTAAAAGCTATTGTTTTCTGCATTTTCAAAAAATAAAATTTCACATCTTAAAAAAAAGTTTTGGTATCATATATTTCGTTGTTACAAGTGTTAAAAGTTTGAATAACATAAACCTTAACCATAACGTACTAGGTTCTGTGTAGCCACGATTTACACACTAGAGCCGCCATAGTTAACACATCCTGTGTTGATAAGTCCCTGAATCTCCATCATGCAAAT
Source organism: Elysia marginata (assembly GCA_019649035.1). Lineage (NCBI taxonomy): Eukaryota > Metazoa > Mollusca > Gastropoda > Plakobranchidae > Elysia > Elysia marginata. The sequence goes on along the minus strand of BMAT01011726.1, from coordinate 256,106 downwards.
TAAATCGATTTTCAACTTTATGCTAAGATTCTACAGTCAACGGAAAGAAATTTACAGTGTTCAATCCACAGAACGTAGAAAGCCACCAGGCGCTCATATTAAAACTTAATATGTTTAACATAAGGCACAATGTTGATCTTTTGCACTACATCAACAAACAACATTTAATATAAAATCAATTTTTTTTAAAATATTTATAGAGCCTTTATAACCACAGGACGCGGTATTAATAAGGAAAAATAATTCATTCAGCCCAAAACATGCACACTCAGTCTGAAGTTAGCAAGACCAAACAGAAGCGTTTTAACAAACTTTGAATTTTTTCTACTCTGGGTCACAGAGTTCAATTTAAGTACCATTAATAGAGAAATTATAATAACAATGACAACAAATATTGTTGTCTTAAATTAACTTTGATAGAGATAACACACACGTTAACTTTTCATGAAGTGAATAACAGTTTGTAGTTTAAGCTTAAACAATTTTAAAAAAAAACATTCAATTTCACCTTTAGGTCCTTTTTTCAAATCAAAATTAAATTGCCAAACATGAAAAAATCAAAAACTTTTAGGCTTTTTTCAGTGTTTTTTTTTTTTATTTTTTAGCCATTTTAGTTTGGTGCAAAGGTGCTGCAGCTCTTAAAATAAAAAAAAACAAACAGATTTCTCGCATTATTTCTTCTTCTTCTTCTTCTTCTTCTTCTTCTTCTTCTTCTTCTTCTTTTTCTTTTAGTTTATATAGTTGAAGTTAACACATTTTCTTTAATTTTTGTTGGCTGTTGTCTATTAAATATAAAAAAGAAGAACTTGTATAAATGGCATTATTTTACTTTGAGCCTATAGTGGAAGAATCTGTTTTTTTTTCCTCTTCAAGACAATACATCTCTTCTCGTTCGCATTCGTTCATTTTTTTAAAATTTCATTCTCTTTCATTTATCACGTTTATAAAGGTGGAACTGAATCGTCAGCTTTGCAGACATTGTCGATGATGATGTCTTCAAATTGCTTCAGGTCTTGATAGCTTGACACCTGAAGGAAAGATGCGTACAAAGGGTTTATTACTAAAACATCCAGCATAAAAGTAGGAAAAGAAGCATTGAACTCTTAAATCTAAGGCCATCTGTTTTTCTTTATAAAACAAACGAATTGAGATACAAAGTATGGTTCTTTACAAAATTCTCTGAATGCTCCATTGAAATACTCTGCATTTCTTGGACAAAAAGAGAACGAAAGGGTTTAAAATTTACACTGAAATTAAGGCACAGAAAGTGCGAATAGCCAGCCCTAGTGAAGAAGCTACAGCAACTATAAATCTATATATATATATATATATATATATGTAACAAGTCGGAATTTGTCAGAATATTATTAAATTTATAGGAATTCCTCGAAGGTTCTAAAATTATATTTCATGCCCTTGAAAAGACTGATAATTCTATTCTCTAATTTTTTTTATTAAACGACGAACCTTATTCCAAAGCAATGGTAAAATGGTTGTTTCAATTAAAAGAGAAGGAACTTAACTCTAAGCGTTTTCTGGTTGTCTGACAGTATACCTTAAACCTAGACACCAAAACAAGACTACTTAGACAGCCTTGGTACCAAGGTCTACAACTTGGTCATCGTAGAACTGGCAAAAAGCTAGTTCGTTTGACAATAATTTTAAACTTATCAAGTATGTTCAACCCTGAAATGGCTTCAGAACGGCCGATTGTTTGGAAATGTTAAGAACTTTTTTTCCGTCCTAGCTTGCCTGGTAACATCGATGACAAAAAAAACCTATCTCACCCCCTATTCAGGTGTGTCTTAGATCGAAATTTGAAACATTACGTGGTTTATTTTGTTTCACTTCAAAATACAACACATTTAATTCGATAGGTACCTGTAAAATTCTAGAAATTTTTTTTTACATCTGGAATATTAGTTACTAAGATTTCAGGTCGCTTTAGCCTGGACGGCAGTTTCACCTCTATTTCAATCCTTCAAATTGTCGGACATGAGCTGCGCTTAGTATAACCAACACCTAAATGTCACCTTACGGACGTCATGCGCTTAGTATAACCTACACCTAAGAATCACCTCACGGACGTGATGCGCTTAGTATAACCAACACCTAAATCTCACCTTAAGGGCGTGATGCGCTTAGTATAACCAACACCTAAGTCTCACCATACTGACGTGCTGCGCTTAGTATAACCAACACCTCAGTCTCACCTTATGGACGTCCTCCGAGCTGGAAGCGATACCTTTGATCTCAGTATCGTCCGAGAGGCCGATGCCCAGAGCCATCACCTTGACTCCCGCCTGTTTCAACTCGGTGGCGGCGGGCTGTGTGTCCCAGTAGTCGTAGTTGCTCTGCCCATCGGTAATCAGGACGACCACATCGTCCGCTGTCGCGCGCTGGCCGTAGCCTGGTAGAGAATAGATAGATATATAGAGAAATAGATAGATACATACATAGATAGATACATAGATAGATAGATATATAGAGAAATAGATATATAGAGAAATAGATAGATAGATACATAGATAGATAGATACATAGATAGATAGATAAATAAATAGATAGGTAGGTAGATAGATAGATAGATAGATAGATAAATAGATAGGTAGGTAGATAGATAGATAGGTAGGTAGATAGATATATAGATAGATAGGTAGATAGGTAGATAGATAGATAGATAGATAGATAGATAGATAGATAGATAGATAGATAGATAGATAGATAGAAAGATTGATAGATTGATAGATAGATAGATAGATAGATAGATAGATAGATAGATAGATAGATAGATAGATGGATGGATAGAGAGAAAGATTGATAGATAGATAGATGGATAGATAGATGGATAGATAGATAGATAGATAGATAGATAGATAGATAGATAGATAGATAGATAGATAGATGGATGGATAGAGAGAGATATGATGAAAGACAAGCTGGCTGGGTGAAGGAATTCTGTGTTTATCTTACAGTATCTTACTGTTCATTCTTCTTTTCTTTTGCATCATCAAAGTCGTAATCAAATTTACCTATAATTATTTGCAAACTGCCTCGGTTTTTTCCCTCCGCCTTTTTGTTTGACTCAAAATGTTTTACTGGAACAAGATGCTACCCTGATGATTGACTGAAATTCCGTCTCATTTTCTGCTCTCTCTGTATAATGTGTCTTTTTATCAATCTAATTGTCGATCTTTTTCACTATCTTTCTATCTACTTGATCATCAGCCTATATGTCTTTTCTTTGCCATTCCTATTAAATTTATTATGTCTTTTCTAAAGCTCCTGTTTCTTCAGTTTTTGCTATTGCAACACACATAGTTATCCTCGCTGTCAATGACCACGCCCCTTTTCCACAGACAAAAACAGCAACAACACTTTCTTCAACGTTCATACTGCCTTTGCATTATATAAATCTATGTTATTTAAACACATTGCGGAACACGTTTCGTCCTACCACCATCTCCTCCTTCTTCTCATTTTCCATCATTTACATAATAAATATTCGAACTTAAATTCAACCTTAATATGCAAATCTATGCTAATTGTAAACTTAGCCGTAATATGCAAATCTATGCCAATAACTGTATGTAAACTTAGCCGTAATATGCAAATCTATGCCAATAACTATTTGTAAACTTAGCCATAATATACAAATCTATGCCAGTAACTATTTGTAAACTTAGCCGTAATTATGCAAATCTATGCCAATAACTATTTGTAAACTTAGCCGTAATTATGCAAATCTATGCCGTATGAAGAAGGTCAACGTACTGCTTTGGAAGAGGCGGAGCGCATTGCGGAGGCCACCGGCGGTGTTGGTGTAGCCAGGGATGTAGGCGGTCGATTGGATAGCACCGATAACCTGCTCCGGTGTCTCGTAACGTTCGAAGCTGAACAGGGTCCTCACCTGGTGATTAAGGAAACATAAAGGTTTGTACTGCTTTAAGTTAAAAACAAGAGAGAGATGG
>BMAT01011726.1:223643-251769 GCA_019649035.1 Elysia marginata | reverse complement strand
GATTAAGAGATTGAGAAAGAGACAGAGAGAAATAGAAAGAGAGAGGGGGGAAAAGAGGGAACTAACAGATAGAGAAAGAGACAGATAATGAAATAAAAGGACAGGACGCGAAATAAGGTTTTCACCTTAAAAACTAACTTGGCCAGTTGTTTTTTGTTTTTTTGTTTTTTTGTTGTTTTTTTTTTTTGGGGGGGGTGGGGGTGAGGGGCTGATAATATTCCTAGGACGTAATGCACCACAAGATTAGAAATCTTACAACACTGTTTAAAGAATACATGTGTCAAGTTTGATAAGAAATATTCTGTTAATCTCACTACTTGAAGTTGTGTGCGATTAGTATGTCTACTAGAGAGTTGCTTATGGCGGTCTCACTAATCTCTTTCCAGTTAATCTAAAAGGAACTGTTTTTGTTTCTTTCCTTGTTTAGAAGAAGGTTTTTGAAAAAAAAAACTCCTGTGCAGCCTTTCAGGAAGAATTTCCGTCATCTAGATGTTGTGCTTTTCTTTTAAGCCTTTGTTCAATACAATGATTACTCTCTGGTCTGTTTGCTCTACCGTCTGACAAATAAAGACGAATAATTGGCAGGTTGCTTTTTTCTGATTTAGTAGACATTATGTGCCACGGGAGGACGAAGCCCAACGCGGAGGAAAAAAAAGATGGCTGATGGACTAACGGGGCCCGTCAGCCAATCGTCTGCGGTAAAACCCACGCTACCTATCGGTGCTATTCACGTCATAAGTTATCGTCGTCAGCGCGCAAGGTCTCTAATTATGTCCGTGGAAGATAACAAACCTCCTCACCTGCGTGCTGTATCTGATCAGAGCAAACTTGTGGTCTTGTTGATCTTTACTGATACGTTTCACGACGTTGCTAACGTAGTCGAGCAAAAGATGAAAGTTTTCATCGCCGAGACTTGAAGTGTCGATCACAAAAGCGATGTCCTTGTTTCTTTCACAGTCTGTGGAAATGAAGTTTTTTAAACATGTTTTAAAAAAATGTGTTAACAACAACGCTGTAGAAGATAAAATGGCTGACAAAAGTTGCGTTCGTTTGACAGGTAAAAAAGAAAAAAAATTCGATATTATCAACTAAAAATTTTTTTATCCTTCGATTATGAAAAGTATCCAAAAACGTAACAATATCTATCTTTATATTTATGAAATCGTTCAAAGTTTTTTGCCGAGACTCGTAATATTTGTAAATTTAATGGTTTATGTATATGTTCAAGCCGATATCCATTTTTAAACAACATTTCAACTGGGATTGGATAATAAATCGCTTTAGAGCCCAATGCCTACCTATCTGTAGATAGAATTACTGGATGTCCTACTTAGAATTCTTGGCTTTCAATGTTCACAAAATTCATTATGATCATTTTATTTTTGAAAAATACCCAAAATTTTAACTGCATTGATATCTACATGGAGTTCACAGATGAATTTCTTTCAACAAGTATATTATTTACGATCTTACTAAAAAAAAACAAGTTACAGCTTTCAAAAGAATTAGGTGGAAATCTACATTCATTACGCCAATATTAGTTATAGTGATAAGTGACCCATCCTTGGATTTCTAAATTCAGAAAAACAATTATGAAATGTCCATCTCTTTTCCTCGCATGATATGTTCCGATGACTTTTTCTGACTGTAGATAAGGGAGATGCTGTTTTGTTATCGAGCCTATTGGGAAACTTAGTTACGTAAGAATGTGGATTTTGTACAAAGGGAGAAAGATATTGGAGCTTAAAACTTACTTATTTCACATCTCTCCCCAATATAACCTTGAGGACACACACAAGTGAAAACACCAATGCCGGGCTTGCAGGTTCCTCCGTTTTGGCAAGGGTCAGATTCACACACCTTGCCATCTGGATGATGATGTAGAGAAATAAGAACAGTGGGGGGTTAATTTAAAAGTTCGATTGATTACCTTGATGATTAGTGATGTAGGGAGAAAAGAAAAGTTGAGGACTAATTTAAAAGCTAGATTCATTCCCTCGATGATCAGTGATGTTGGCGTATAAAAACAGATGGTGGGTAATTCAAACATTCGATTCATGAACTCAAAGATCTTTCCAAAAACTTGTATGTGTTCAAGGCTTTAAATTCAAACTAAATTATACAGCTTGAGAAGAAGAAAAAAACAACACAGACTTCTATTGTGGTCATAAACCTTTCCATTGCAAAACTGAACGTGGTCGTCTATATTGACTGTCAATTGATTAAGCCTTGACTGTATTTTGTTACTAATTGGTAACATACCAAAAAAATTGGACAGGGGGCGCAACTGGGAAAACAATTTGATTTTTCTGTTATTTGGTTATTTGCCTTGTTTAAAACTGCCTCCTGGTCTAAGAGCGTGGTAGACTTAAATTCAGTTGCTTTTTTTTGCAAAGAGTCCAAAATGAATTGAAGTGGTGAACAACAGTGTTTACAAGTTGTGACAAAGAGCCTTGGGACGTCATTGTCAATGTAAGAAAATTGTAAATTTTAAGAAAAATATTTGAACCATTTGCGATGATTTTTCTAAATTGAAAATCAGCATATCATCTCATCGATGGTTCACGTTTTCACTCACATTGCAACGCAAATGTACCTAACTGACAAGGCAGTACCTGTCTTTTCCTTGTAATATAATGTTTAATCAAGAAAAAGAAAATTTCGGATTTTTTTTGGTAAGTTTTTCCTTTATTTCAATTCTGGTCTACTCACAGTCTGATTCAAGAGATTACAGACCTTTAGCACACGCACCGTGTCGCACTACGCGTACGTGAAAATCGGGAAAGCAGATTGAGTTACTATAAAAATAATGAAATCAGTTTCTAAAAATAGAACGTCTGTGGGTCTATTTTTAGAAACTGGTTTCATTATTTTTATAGTAACTCAATCTGCTTTCCCGATTTTCACGTACGCGTAGTGCGACACGGTGCGTGTGCTAAAGGTCTCTATTAACAGTACACCACACGTAACCAACCTCGGCAAGACAAGTCAAAGATTTTCTCTGAGATATCGTCCAGATCTTGGAATGTCTTGACCTCAAACACGTTGGTGGCTTTGGGCTCGCTGGCCATGGCTATGAGCTCCCAGTCGTAGCTACTGATGCCCACGCCGATGGTTATGATGTGGATGCCTTCTTTCCTGGCGAGTTCGGCTTCTGGGAGGGTCGACTCACTGTTGATGTTGGACAGTCCATCTGTGAGGATGACCACTAAAGGGGTGGGGAGAGAGAGGAAGGGAGAGTAGCCTTACAGGTGTGAGGTAATAACATTTCTAGAACAAATTTAGACTTATCCAAAAAGAAACAAAAAAAAAACATGAGAGATAATACCTTAACATCCTGTGTGTGTAGAATAGCCAAAATACGTTTCACTAACTTGGATAAAAATTGATAGAGGGCAAAAAAGTTGAGGATCCGCTTTAAAATTGAAGTGGTTCTGAATTTAAAACTTGATTTAAAGTAAACTCAAAAGTTTTATGTGGAAGTTCTAAAATTTTTCGAATTCGGCAACGCAATAATAAAAATTTCTGGTTAAATAACAACGAATATTATTGTGTGAACGGAAGCCTGACAGTGTTATGGTAACCCATCGTTGGTGTAAGACGAGTTAAAGATCATACAACATCATTGACTATGATCTACTTTTACTAAGTACAAATCGAAACATATTCAGAGAAAGTAAAAAGAAAACTTAAATTTTTAGATTGTATAACAATACCCCTCCCCCCCCCCCATCCCCCACCCCATACTGTTCAAACTGAAAATGATAGATATTTCGACGTTCTTCGATATATTTTCTTGCCAAGAACTCAACATCAAAATACTTTTCTACGCTACATTGTCTTGAAATCCGTGCCATTCTAGAATCGTATTTTTTAGAATTCATTTATTGCTTTCTTGTTTTACTTTCGGTAAATATTAAGAGATAAATAGCTTACGATACCTTAACTATGCTGGTATCTGTAAAATAAAAAAGCGTAGTGGCGACACAGAATAAGCTATGCTATCTCTAAGTGGCAAGGCGGTGGGTGCCGACGCTGTTTTAAGTCGAAGATTCGAATCATAATAATGGCAAACATTTTAGGCATTTCTACTTAAAGCCTACTTCTCTCCACTGCTAATTTCTTACATTTGAAATCTTTCTATCTATAATATATTGTGACATAGCTGCTGAAGCCTGGAAAGTCCAGCAAATCATTGTTGCCCCATTGCTTATAACAAAAAAAACCGAAAGCTTGCCCATCTCACTATCTAACCACTAAGACTATACTCACGGAAGTTTGGCACGTCCAACCTGTCGCCACGGTTACCAGAGAAGAGCCGATTGCGCACCATCTTGATTCCGGCGGCGGTGTTGGTGTTGCCGTACTCGTAGGAGATTCCTGAGATACCCGACTCGAGCTCCATCTTGTCCTGTTGAGTGCAGTAAAATTTTTAAATTATTGATATAGATTTTTAAAAATTATTATACATACTGTATGTATCCCTTTGAGGAAATTTGTCTCCGTTATTCAGCGTAACTGTATAGCCACAGAGCAGCGCCTCTAAAGGCTCAGCAGACCAGTAGATAAAATTTTTTAAGGCCTCTTTTAACCCATATGCAGGGTGTTGCAGCCGCATATGAAAAAAAATTCAAGAATTGCCTGTAGCTGGGTACCCATTTTACAGGTGGGTGGACTGGGGAAAGTTTGCTTTTTTGCTTTTTTAGTTGCTCTATTTTTCCCGTTGCTGGGCTGGATACGGACATGTCGCAGTCTGTATGTTTGCGACATTGGATCAATACGATAAGGTTTTTATCCGGAATTCACTTACGAAGTGATCGTCCAGGTAGACTTCTGTGCGGCTGTCGTCGCTGTAGGTGACCACGCCCACTCTGGAGTTGTCGATGCCGATGTTAAGCGTGTCCACCATGTGGTTCATGAAATGTTTGATGAGGATGAAGTTCTCGAAGCCTACACTTCCGCTGGAGTCGATGAGGAACACGATGTCGGCCCGGTCATCGCAGGCTGTGCAGAGAGAGAGAGAGAGAGACATTGAGTGTGAGAGATAAAGTATAAAAGAGAGAGGGTGAGAGAGAGGAAGAGAAAGAGACATAGAGTGGAACAGACAGAGAATGAGAGAGAAGAGGATAGAGACATAGAGTGAGACAGACAGAAACAGATAATGAGAGAGATAGAGAGGAAGAAATAGAGGAAGATAGAAGCAAAGAGTGAGACAGGCAGAGAAAGAGAATGAGAGAGATAGAGAGGACGAGAGAGAGGAAGATAGAAGCATAGAGTGAGACAAACAGAGACAGAGAATGAGAGAGGTAGAGAGGAAGAGAGAGAAAGAGAGAGAGAAAGAGAGAGAGAGAGAGAGAGAGAGAGAGAGCGGAATAAAGAAACATAGAGTGGGACACTGCTGTAACATTCGATCTCAAAGGTTAAACCTGCCATAATTTAATGGGACATAAAATTTTACAGAATCTCAGATTGGAATCGAAGGGAAACTGGTTAATACCCTCGACTTTCTTATCCTACTCCAGGTTTATTCGGCACAGTTCCTTGCTGTAAAACTAATGGACTTAAACCAATTTGTGATAAAGAATGGTCACAAATTTCAATGAAGGGCTGTTTTTAGGCGATCTTAGCTGCATTAGTCCGAAAACCATGGCGGCATGATAAAATATCGAATATTTATGACTTTAGAGAAGGTAAAAATCAGTGACGTAAGTCAAACATTGTCTTCGTTTATTTTATTTTTTTGCTTACTTCTGCTACAGTCGCTTCCAGCAAAACCGGTGGGGCAGCTGCAGATGAAAGTCCTGGGCCCATTCGCACAGGTGCCGCCGTTCTGGCATGGTTTGTCAGCACAGTAGTCCTTCGCTGTGAACGAAATTACGAGACGTTAACGTTTTGAGAGAAAAAACTGGTTGTAGACACGGTGTAAAGCTAACCGTAATGTAGCGTTGGTTACACAGCAGACGATTGACTGACGAGCCCTTTGGCCCATAAGCCATCTTGGATTTCCTTAGATATGGGCTTCGTCCTCCTGAGCGGGCCCGTAGCGCATAAAATCTAATGACTTCGTACGCTTAAAACCTATGAAAACTTCTTTAATTAATGACAAAACCATTGCGCACAGTGCAAAGATTTTAGGGTTTAACTGGAAAAGTAAGCGATTAAAACTCTTTTGAGCATTATCATCCAGTTAACATAAGTTTCTTAATATTTAAGCAGCTTTTTTATTGACTGCCCCTTGATACGAAAAATTCCGGAGCTTTTTTTTTTAATTGCAGATAAATCAATTGAAAAAAAATCAAAACTTAAAACTGACCTTGGCACACAAAGTCGATAAAATCTGTGGAAATATCCTTGAGTTCATCAGCAAAGTCCAGGAAGTAGCGAGTCTCATCTAACGGACTGGACACAGAGGCGTCAAGGTACACCCGGTCAGTCTTGGTCAAGCCAATACCTGGAACGTAAGGTAAGTAGAATAGAGCGCACAGATAACGTAACGTTAAGATTTTATCAAAGTTAGCGTAGTGTTAGGGCAAGAAGCTTAAAGTTAAACAAAGCAATACAAAGAAACCTGCAATATATTAGAGTCGTCATTTTCTTTACCTTTGAAACAAAACAAAAACACTTTCAAGTTGCCATGAACAATTTCTATCCAAGAGAAACAATTATTAGCATAGCAAGGGAAACCACTCCATCGAATATGACGATAAAAAAGAGTTATATTTAATTCCCTCTATTTATCTTCAAGCATGGTGTCCATGGGCCTAAAAGAATATATTACTTATAGATTTACATGTTTAAGTATTTTACATAAAAGTTTGACAATTATTGCGACTCTCTTGATATGATAATATTGATAATAGTTTATAGTATGGCCTACATGATTATAATGAGAATTAGAATGTAGGTAAGGATGCCGTTGATGGTAGTAGGGGTGGCATAATGGAAAGTTTGTACAAAAACTGTCTATTTACAATTCGAACAAACAGAAGAAAAACAAAAGATGCAAATACAAGGTCTTCATATGCCGTGAACTTTGCAATAGTGGCTTAAACTGATTTACAGAATGATGATAAAATAATAAATATCGTTAGCAATATTATCATAATGAACATGTTGTAAGTACTCACCAACGCCATACACGCGCACGCCTCGCGCCTTGAGGGAGTTAATTTTAGCCACAGTTTCCTCGGATCCAATCCTGCGAGTGAACAGGACAACGTAGTCCTGGACGTCCTCCCTGTTTCCGGCAGACTCGCCCGAGACGATGCCATCCACCACTCGCATGGCTGCCTCCAGGTCAGGGTTGCCCTTCATGCGTCTGAGCAGGAGAGACAGAGACAGAGAGAGTGGGGAGAGACAGAGATAGAATGAGAGAGAGAAAGCTTGGTCAGTTTTTAAAATTTTTGGTATCTCGAAAAGAGGCAGTAAACCCAACGTAGCCTCTCTGATATAAAGAGCGTTTTTTTAATTACCGTATGTTGTGATGTGTTTATTGTAGAAGACCCATGCAAAAAATTAGCTTCTCCTTTTGAGGCGTGTAACGGAACAAAAGTAAGACATTTTGTCCCATGTTCTATGTGGGCAACAGTAATTGAAGCTCATAAATGTATCAAAACACGCATGTTTACGGACCCGTTATGGGTGTAATGTAGTTTTACATTTTGTCTGAGTAAGGTAGAAGATGATAGATGTACGAAGTGGCTTGGTGTAGAAACGAGGGTTGTGAAGTGTGGAAGGGTGTGATCACCAACGCTTCAATGCGCAGCACGTGGTGATGATGATGATGATGGTGATGATGATGATGATGATGATGATGATGATGATGATGATGATGATGATGATGATGATGATGATGTTGATTCCACTGTTGCTGCTGCTGCTGCTGCTGATGATGATGATGATTATGATGATGATGATGATGATGATGACGACGACGACGACGACGACGATGATGATGATGATGATGATGATGATGATGACGATGATGATGATGGTGATCATGATGATGTTCTATAATTGCACCACTTTAAAGCGAGGAAAGAGATGGCCTACCTGAGACCACCAATAGTAGACTTGAGCACTCTCTTGTTGCTGCCGTCCATCAGGGAAAGTTTCAACACCGGTTTACTGCCGTAAGTGACGACGGCGACACGGAAGCTGTTGTAACGGAACGCCATCTTCTTCACCTGGTCACGCAGGAAGCGTTTCACAATACGGAAGTCGTCCATGTCGTTATAGCGAGAGGCGTCCACCACAAAGATGATATCGGCGTTCACGTTGCATTCTGAGGTACACGATTCATAAATGTTTATACAGAGTGCTTTAAGAAGTAAAATCTGCATTTTCATGCTAATTTTTTTTACATCAGTGCTAAGATTTATTGTTGAAACCTGTTTTAAAAATCTGAGACATTCTGGGTGAATCAGACACATGTCGCTTCGATTAATTTCAAGCTAGAGCTTTTTTAAACCCTAGAAAAGTTACGTATTAATTTTTTTTCTTTGCTTCATAACTTCCCCAAGTGACAGTTTGAAAAATAGGAAATTTCCTTTATTACGGCAGGTTTGATAGAGTAATTTGTTTTAGAGCATCCTTCAATTATTGTCTTTAAAATGAAATAACTCAAAGTCTAGTCAAGCTCGATCTATAGTTATTTCGCTTTCTTCAAAGGCATACAATACAGTTTTATCAATGTTAATACTTTATTTTGATAAAATTCTGATTTATGTCTTATTTACCGTTCAAGCTTCACAAATAGTAAAACAGAAAAAAAGATTTCAATAAAACTTTGATGAGCATAATTATAACTCTACTAAATAACTAAAATTGAAGTTATAATTCTTTAAATATTGTAAATATTTCTACAGCGTTAAAGATAATATACCTTAACTTTCTCATGGAAATACAATGTTGAGTTACGCCGATGTTTTCTAAAGAGTGGTTTGTTTAAAACAATATCTTTATAATTATTGATTTTAGTGGGCAGTAACACTGAGACCTCCCATGCCTAGGTTAACATTTGATTTCTTTTTCTCTAAAGGTGTGAAGCTCCTCTTGGCATGTAGTAGTTTTTAGGAATTTGTCGCTTCATCTCTAAATTCATTGGAACTTTTAGCATGATGGAAGTCAGAAGAAAATAAAGAAGGCTTTGTTGTTAAAACTTAACTGTTCTTTTTTTTAAATTCTGTTATCTTCATTATCTAAACACATAGTCCAAAGAGCACATTAACAAGTGAACGCCAAAAGAAAACAAAACAGGCTTTGTTGTTAAAGTTTAAATGATTTTCTTTCAATTCTACTATCTTCATTATCTAAACACATAGTCTTAAGAGAACATGAGCAGCCCCTCTCCCTACCCCTGTCACAGTTAATGCCAGCGAATCCCTCGGCGCATTTACAGATGTATCCAGATGTCTGGGGCTCGCACTCGGCACCGTTAGAGCACGGGTTCGGATCGCAGTGATCAGCATCTGTAGAGACAATAAAATACAACAGTTTTGTACATTCTGAAGTGAGATCATGTATCCTAAGGACATTTCATTATTATCTGAAGAATTTATTCAATACAATATTCATAATTATGACTTTACTTTTTCTAGTATTGGGGATGGTTAATTTTGTGCTTTATGAAATCTATAATTAGAATTTTACTTTAATTGAATTATTTATTTAATCTACTGGGTAGGTGACTAAAAGATGTAAGAAATCACATTCATTACTCATCCTCTATAGTTTTACTCTCTTGACATTGACGTAAAAAAGGTTTATATTCCTCTGGAAAAAAACCACTTTGTTCGTCTTTGGTTAAGAGCTAGCTGCCAGCGGGAAAAACAAATTATCCTGAGGTTTTTTTCACAAAAAGACAATCTAGAAAATTATCTTTAATCCATGTGTAATTTTGAACAAAGGACGATAGTCTATTGAAAAAGTGCAGCGATTAATTGAGAGGGTTTATGATTTGTTGAAAGAAGTGCAGCGATTGGTTTAGAGGCTTTATGGTTTGTTGAAAGAAGTGCAGCGATTGGTTGATAGGGTTTGTGATTTGTTGAAAGAAGTGCAGTGATTGGTTGAGAGGGTTTATGGTTTGTTGAAAGAAGTGCAGTGATTGGTTGAGGGGGTTTATGATTTGTTGAAAGAAGTGCAGTGATTGGTTGATAGGGTTTATGTTTGTTGGAACAACTGCAGATATTGGTTGAGGGGGTTCATTATTTGTTGAATGAAGCGCAGCGATTGGTTGATAGGGTTTATGACTTGTTGAAAGAAGTGCAGTGATTGGTTGAGAGGGTTTATGATTTGTTGAAAGAAGTGCAGTGATTGGTTGAGAGGGTTTATGATTTGTTGAAAGAAGTGCAACGATTGGTTGATAGGGTTTATGATTTGTTGAAAGAAGTGCAGTGATTGGTTGAGAGGGTTTATGACTTGTTGAAAGAAGTGCAGTGATTGGTTGAGAGGGTTTATGATTTGTTGAGAGAAATACTTGATTTAGATATCAAGACTTGTGTGTGATGAATAATTTGTGCAGTTGGTTCAATACATGAACATCGTCGAGATATCGTGATATGCCTGCCCTCACTTGTGTTCTTTCCAATGCATACGACTAAAGATGAAATGTTTTGCATTCTGCTAATAAATGATAATTTTTTTAATGGCAGGGACGCCAAATGGTTTTTGAAAAATAACCTGAAAATGAGTATCTCATGTAGTTGGTTGGTTGTTTGAATTTTAGCGTCTCTTTTCAACTACAAGGTTATATCAGAGATGGCGCTTGGGACAATTGAAAGCGTGCTGCCACACTGTGATGTACGGAGCGCTGCATACACCACACCCAGTCACATTATTCTGAAACCGGGCCGACCAGACTTAGCACTAAATCCATAATGCCAGACACCAGGCGGATCAGCTACTAATACCAATTTTAAAGTCTTTGGTTTGACTCGGCCCAGGATGGAACCCGTACCTCTCGATTTCTGAGCGAGTGTCTTTACCGCTAGGCCACAGAGCCGGTGTATCTCACGTAAAACAAGTGCGACGGACACAAGTTGTGCTATAGCCCAGAAAAATGGATTTAACAACGAGAGATAACCTTATGTAAAAAACCTGAAATTTGACATCCCTAATATATCAATGTATTTTTTTTTACTAGAAACTGATAAACAAACCGGGTGCTGTGTAAATATACCTATCACGTTGTGCCTTCAAAATGAAAGTTTGAGCAGTAATACTGTTTTTTTTTTCTCGGTTATACTTCAAACAGTTTGTAAGAGGAAGGGAAGTAGGTTGTCCTTAGAGTGCGGTTGGTGTCCGTAAAAGTAAAAGATAAAGAAATGATGTGAACCAATATTGATAAATACAATGACAGATTACACAAGCAAGGCCATAAAGAGTATACATGTATATCATAGTTACAGAGTATTTAGATGTATATAAATAATTATAGTACCTGTCATGACTGGAAATAAATTTAAAAAAAATAATTGAAAGATGAAATGAAAATTGAGAAAACGGAAATTTTTATAAGATACATGGATGAGTATAAACTTCTAAACCTCAGAGATTAGGAATGATTTGAACAATTAATCACAATCAAAACATATGAAACGCGAGTTCGGATTGTGCAGAACAGAGAATTTAAGGTAAACTGAAGAACAAATAAACTACGAGCGCTTGTAAGTTTGAACTATAACAACAGCACGAACGCTATTGTTATGTCACGAAGTTGATAGGTATTGTTTAGCTGAAGTGTTCACAAAACAGTTTTTGTGAGAGAATGAGAAGTTGCTGTATTACAATGAAAACCCTGCTAATTTTACAACATGAAAATTATATAAGCAAGAGAATGTCAGACCTATTAATACTCGTATATAGTATAAAGAAATTCATATTTTGACGAAACAATTCTTAAGATAGATTTTTCTCTCTTTAGGTAAAAGCTAAATTTAAAATGTAAATATTAGGCTTTTAGGTCCTTCAGGGAGATTCTTGCCGAAAGAAGTTTTACTTTGATTGATTCATACAGAGTTAAATGCAATGATTTAAATCAACCCTTGCTTTAAAAGTTGTCAAATTAACTTCTTGTGTTCCCACCTAGCTGTTGAATTTATCCATAATTATGTTGTTCTGGCCTAAAGCAATCGGGGGAAATGTTTGCCTTTGGCACCGAAAGCTAATGAAATTTTTTACAAAAAGAAACGAAAGTCGGAAGAAAAAAAAAGTATAAAAGCATGCTATTGGTTGGTTAAAAAATACAGAAAATGATGAAAATTAGTAAAAGAAAGTTTCCGTTTTCAAAGACATATGTAGCAAAGGTGTCCTATTGGCCGCCTCACTCCTGATTGAGGGAACTGCCAACATTAGTACGAGCCAACAGAAAAGTTGTCTACATTTAAAAAGAGCGTTTTGCGGGAATAAATTAGGCTATAGGCTACAGTGTCTTTCCTTGAGTCTCCACTCTTGTCCTTCCATTAATCTCTAAGCACTGTAACATTGTGCTCATGTGATTCGCCGCAATGTTTGTCTCTCTGTGTCTTATTTTATAAGCTTATGCAGTTCAGTTTCTTAAATTAATCCGTTTGTTCTTCCTAATGCCTTTAGCCATCTTTAGTTTGGCTGCACGATGACGTCAAGTCTAGGCTACGCACTTATCGGGCCTGTCGGCATAAATGTGAACAATCTGAAGCCTGAGTTTATAAATTGATTTCTTCGGATAGTTAGGGCAAGGCAGAATCCAACAAGTATTTTGGTTTTCTCGACCGACCCAAAAATAAGTTTTAATCTATATAGATCATGACATCTGCTGGTGATGGGTTGTTAATTTATTTTATTTTTAATTTTTTTATTTTTTTTTTTTTGGGGGGGAGAGGGTTGGCATATACTAGGCGGACCAAGCCAAGGGTCAAATCTATTCTCCAGGTCTACCTACCATCCATAATGGGCTCCAAGACCTGGTCTTTCATGGCCATGAGTCCCTCCTCGCTCTCAATCTCCAGCAGCGGCATGTTCTGGCTCTCGGCGATGTAGTTGAGCTCGGTCCTGTCGCGGACAGCCACGGCCAGGGGGATCAGGCGGATACCGGAGTCGATACTCAGTTCGACCTCAGAGGTGGTCAAGTCCCGGTTCACGTCCACTTGACCGTCGGTCAACAGGTAGGCGATGTTACGGGCGTCGTACCTGGTCAGGGGTGCAGATTGGTGGCAGATACAGTTTAGTCTTGCATGATATACAGTGAAATGATTGGAAGATCTTAAAGGTATGAAATTAGCAGTGGAGAGAAGTAGGCTTTTTAGTGGAAATGCCCGAAAATGTCTGTCTCTAGTATGAATTGAACCCTCCACTTATAGATGCTTCGGCACCCACCGCCTTGCCACTTATAGAAACATAGCTTATATCATGTCGCCACTACTCTCCTCATATATGTCAAGAAATGGCTGAGATTTGTTTATTTTATTTATTTGCGTTCCACCTTTTCTTACATGTGATCTCAAGGCGTTACATTAGCATTGTTCTTATAACATAAGTACATTATATAAAACATTAAGTCCATGAAATCTTCACAACATGCAGTAAACGGTATGACTGACTAGAATTTGAGGCTTTCACTAAAAATTCGCTATGTTACACTTTTTGTTTAATTTTTTTTTTATAATGGCTGTCCCAGTCATCATTCTACAATAGTAAAACACATAGATGTTTTTATTTAATAAGCAGTAATTGGTCTTCTCATTATTTACGATAGTAACTTTAAACAATTGATAACTAGAAATGGTAAGATATTGATCTGGGATAGGTAAATCAGTAATGTCCATTTAGCTACTAAGCATGGTAAGTACAGAAAATTAAATAAAGTGCACTGTAAATAATTTTTCTTCATCTTGCAACATCTCCTTATTACGATATAACAACTAAGATTGCGAAGGGGTTCATATTATTTTCATGCTAGTTGTTTCTCACAGCAAAACTTATTTTGTTTTGGTTTTTTTTTTATTGAGCTATAAAGCTTGTAATCTCGCTCACCTTCTATTAATCGCGAGTATTTCAAAACATAAAAGAAACACACTTTCCAAACCTATCCTCATAATATTACAGTTTTCTGACCAAAAATTTTTATAGGTTGTGGTTCTCGTTGTGGAAAATCTCATTACCGCTTGGTGTCGGACTAACAATGTTATACGAGTCATACTGAAGTAATAGTACTGTTTGAAGACTCAACATGAATGCAACGTGCTGGTAAGATTAAAATGTGTGTTCTTGGATAAATAATATCCCCCAAATCCGCGCATCAACAACATTTAACAAATTAAAAAAAAACAAAATCATAATGTTCATTGCGCCTGTAAGTTAGACCGTAAAAAACCATAAACAGTTGGAAATATTCCTTAAGGTAGGTTTACACAATAGAATTCAGAAAGCAAAGGAAATACAAGGGCACACACGCAACTTATTTCTCTCTTGAACGGAAGAAGGAAAAAACCCAAAGATTTATAAATATACGAGTAACAACAAGGGGGCAGCGTGGCAGAGTGGCTCGCGCGTCGGACTCGTGATCTGGAGGTTGTGGATTCGATTCCCGACCACGTCATAGAGCAGTTGTCATGAGAAAGCAATTTAACCTAACTTTCCTCAGTCCACCCACCTGGAAAATGGGTACCCAGCTGCAGGCAATTCTCAATTTGTGATATGCGCCTGCAAAACCCTGCATATGGATTTAAAGTGGCCTTGAAAAGTACTGGCCTGCTTGGGCATTAATTTAGTGGCGCTGCTCTGTGGCGACACAGTTACGCTGAGTAACGAAGCCAAATTTCCCCAAAAGGGATCAATAAAGTGCATGAAAAGAATAAAAATAAGTGTCTCGCGTGTGCTAAGTTACCACGAACCTGTCTCCGTTCCTTCCATTAAACATCTCGGTTCTCATCACCCTCAGCGCCTCGGCCAGATACGCGGGGCCAGGCGTGTAGCTGATGCCCTCGATGGCACCGTTAATCTGCTCCTCAGTCGGGT
This sequence comes from Elysia marginata, assembly GCA_019649035.1. NCBI lineage: Eukaryota > Metazoa > Mollusca > Gastropoda > Plakobranchidae > Elysia > Elysia marginata. The sequence continues at coordinate 236,775 of BMAT01011726.1, read as the reverse complement.
AGGCTCCCAGGTGGAACTGCACCATCGCGGCAGAGCTGTACTTCATCACGCCAATGTTGATGCCACAGCTGAACGAATCCATCTCGCTCACCATGCGCTGGGCGTAGCGTTTGATGCGGCCGAACGTCACAGAACCAATGGAGCTGGCGGAGTCCAGGATGAGCACAACGTCCACAGCCGGCCCGCATGCTGTGTGGAGAGCACAGATGGTGAAAAGGTGTTAACTGGTGCCACCATCGGATAATTGCGTTAAAACAGCGTACACAAGATTCTTCGAAAATTGAGAAACAGCCAACACAATCTCACCATTGCGTTTAACAGCTTATATAGGATTCTTGAAAGATCAAGAAACAGATAAAAAAAAATCTGATAATTACACAAGAAGATTGCACAAGATTCTTGAAAGATCTTTATAATTAACTATACAGCTAGCTTGGTTTGTTTGTTTTTTTTAATTATTTTTTTTTTGTTAAAGAGACTCAGGTTAAATTTATCGGTGTAGCTCATAGCCTAGGGAACAGAACCGATCATTTGGCTCTATCATATAATAGTTTCCATGTAAATCAATTTATAAAAAAGGAGAATAAAATCCTGCGTATCATCAATTGAAAAGCACGAAGTGAAAAAATCTCTNCCCCCCCCCCCCCCCCCCCCGGAATTATATGATTATTGTCATTCATAATGGCATGAACCTAAATATCACAAAGTGGGCACGAACGAAACCGATCAAGGGTTTTTATGCCTGCCACGCAATATGGCATATTTTAGACCTTGCAGCGGACCACGATAACATATGACATAATAACACCCATAGGTAGCGTGAGCTTTACAGCAGAGAATTTGCCATACGGGCCCGATCAACCCATCAGCCATCTCGGATTTCTTACTCTAGGGCTTTTGTCCTCTGGACCGAGCCGATAACGCATGGTCTCTGTTGGCGTAGTTTCGCTAGCGACCAACGTAATTAATAAAGTAGTGTATGAAAAGAAATGGTAATAGCCTACGTTTCTCGCAGTTGGTTCCGAAAAAGCCTGGCAGGCACTGGCACATGTAGGACCTCAGGCCGTCTATGCAGGGAGCTCCGTTCTGGCACGGGTTGCGATCACACAGGTTGACGTCTGAAGTGTTTAAACAATCAATAAAAAACATTATAGGTTTTTAAGTTAGATGGCAAGTGGCATAATAGGATGAAAACTTTTAATTACTAGTTCTAGATAAAATGATGATGATGATGATGATGATGATGATGATGATGATGATGATAAGTTGTTAAGGACTCCTTCTCTTCTCTACTCTGTTAATAAACATGGCAACGTAAATATACATTTTTCTGCAGTGGGGAAAAAATTCTCGAAGATTATAGTAGATGTGATAATGAAAATGTCTTTCTGTACAAAAATTGCTTAGTTCCACTGCGCCCGTCCGAAAGGTGAAATGAGTTAAACCTGTTTACATGAAATGCTACCATTGATAATTTATAAACTTTGCTACACTGCCGTCTTCAAAGATAATGCAGAAATAGAACGAAGGAAGAAAGATAACAAAATTATCTAACAACAAACTTTGGTTGATCAATGCTGCATTTTTTCTATTAGAAAAAAATCCGAAGTTTCTCTTGGAAGCAATATTAATTTGAGGTTAAACGGATCTTATTCGTGAATTTAATTTCAGAGCGGAGAGTTACAACTTACATCCAATCAATTCCCTTTTTTATTTACATCTAGTGCCATAAAACACCCATATTTAACGTTGCAATCTGATTTTTGTTGTTGTTGTTGTTGTTGTTGTTTGTCTGTTTTGTCAAAGATTTTATAGGATATGCCTGCTGGGTGAGCTTGTTTTTCCTGCAAAAGGCGTTATTGTCGGACAAACCTGTGCAAATCGGGGCCACAATATCCTTGGAGATTTTGTGCAGGTGGTTGAAGTCGATAACCTCAATGAGATTTCTATCCACGGGAGGGGAGGTAAGTCCATGAAGCTCCGAGTTGTTCCTTACACCAATAGCCACTGTGAGGATTGTGACGCCGTCATCTTTGACCCTTCGGGCTTCAGGGAGTGTCGCGTGATGCTCGATGTTCGATTCTCCGTCAGTCACGACAATCAGCAGGTTTTGTACATCTGAAAAAAAAGCCAGAACGCCGTTTTTGTTAGTTTAAGTAGTAGTAGTAGTAGTAGTAGTAGTAGTAGTAGTAGTAGGAGCAGTAATAATAGTAGTAATGTTAGTTCAGCTTCCATGTTGTTTCCTAGGTTAACACCGCCTAAGATTCACGAGAGAGGTAAACAAAGTCCTCGACTTGATTAAGAGGCAGTCACAACGAGTGCTAACGGCCTATCATGCAGCCTGCAACCAATAGGAGGCGGAGTCTGCGTCCAAGCCAATCACACAACCTGCTGCCAAGAGGAGGCGGGGTCTACGTCCAAGCCAATCATACAATAGGAGGCGGGGTCTATTTTTCAAAAGCCCGCCTATCATAAAGAAACCAAAAGTTATCAAAGCAAAAAAAAATGCCCATATAGAAGGCCCTGCCCTCTGCAATCTATAACCCATTCATGCTCATTCATACATCATAACACGAATACATTTTTTTTCACATCGCCATAAGGATCTAACATCGGTGATTTTTTTTCCTCAATTGTTATCTCAATATATATAAAGGGACTCCTATACTAGTATGTAATAAGAATATAATGTTTTCATTTGAGCATGTAGAAAAATTAAAGACTAATGTATTGTACCGAAGTTAACAAGCCATATTAACCGAAAAGTAAAGAATTTAAGATTAGGAGTATTATACTGGTTCAGAGCTTTAGGTGTTCAATTCAATGCAAAACAAGGTGTTGTTAAAAAATTTGGACCAGGCCGTTGAGTTGTTTCTAGTAAGAACACACAATCGGTTGGTCTAGGTAAGACTCGTTTTCAAATATTTGGGATTTGACATTAAATCATGGCCTGTATTGGAACGGCGTAGAAATTATACAATTTTTTTTAAAACGAATATTGTCCTCAGTCCGGTACTTTCAAATTCATAACGTACTATTACTATAGTATGAGGTTTTTTTTACGAGATCTGCGCCGGAAAGCAGATAAGTCATTCTTTATCTGTTTTTTCATTCCAGATAGGCCTAGATCTAGTTCATACGTTCTTTTTTTTGGTGTAAATAACTCTTTTACTTTGTAATTACGTCACAATTTTTGTGGTTCCTCACGCCCCTTCCCCCTAGTACCACCCCCCCCCCCTTTTTTTCTAGCATTATTACAGCCCAAAGACATTTTAGAAACCCGTACAAATTAGTTCAAACGGTGTCAAAACAACCAAAGAGATAGGCCTCATTTTCAACGGTGCTGCATGGAAATTGACAAAGAGAAAGTCCATTTTTAACCATTTTAGCTCTCGCATTCCGTACAAATGAGTCGTAAGTCAAATGACTTAGTTTTGAGAAATAGCCTTTTAAAGTTTAGTGGGTGTTCAGAAGTCAAAATTTTTAAGATAGACATCGAGGTTGAAACCAATTCTTAATAGTTTTCCCACCTAAGTCATGTTGAGATTCAATGTTTTATATTTCAAGTTTAAATTAGTATGGCATTTGTATTGCTAAGGCATCAACACCTTTACAAGTTGCCTAAACTTTAAATGCTATTTCCCCCCTTTTCTGAAATTTCACAAGTCCTAATACTGCCGACTTCAAACAGCTATAACTTTATACAGAAGCATGATAGAGCTTTTCTGGGTTTTTTTTATTTTAAAGAATAAACAATTTAATAAGCTTCTCTGTGATACCAATATTTCGACCTAAGACTCATTTTGAGTGGCTGCAAGACACATATCATTTCATTTCTAAATTACCCTGGCTAAGTATGACTGAACTAGAGTGCTTACCGGAGCGGTCTCCGTATGCCGGCGTGAACATTTCATTGCGAACACGTCTGAGAGCCTCAGCGGTGTGGGTATGGCCATAATTGTAGGGCATTGTCTGAATGGCCTCGTAGATCTCTTCTTTCTTGGTGAACTTGTTCAAATGGAACTCTATGCTTGATGTATCACTGCAAAAAAGAAGGACAAATCGATTCATAATTTGAGTTTGTTTTTTTTACATCGGCCTTAAAATATTCAGTCAATAAACACAATAATGCATGTCAATTTTTTTGTTTTCTTGCAAGCCAGATTTAATGTTAAGAAAATAAAAATCTTTCTTCTTATAAAATAAGGTAAGGGGAAGAAAAAGAAGGTTCGCTAAACTGAAAGCATGCAATTAGTGTTCGCATATTTGCTCAAGTCAGTTCTGTGCGCATGATGAAGTAGGATAAGGTTGTCCGAAACAACATCACATCGTTAATGATTGATATCTTTTCAAGTTGGATACAATACTTCATCTTTAAAGTCTTACCAAGTTAACAGAAATTGGCTGTAGGTTTCTTTATAATTAGTATTATTGTTATTTGATGGTGTCGTAAACCTTATGGCTGACCGCCGGGTGAAGACGAGTTGGTGCGGAATTAACTAGAACTGGTTGTGATAACACGAGCTATCTTTGGTATTTAATGGTTTTATTGACCTTTTTAAATTGTTAAAAATGATCAAGAACATACTCCAATAAAAAAGTGAAAATAAAACAAGAGCCGCGGAACAGCTGTGAGGGTAAGCAAATTAAAAGTCTTTGCATTGAGGTATATACTCTGGCTCTAAGAGTATATTCCAGTTCTAAGAGTACAGTCAGTACTCTTAGGGATGGAAAATAATACCTTCGAGTAAAGATTTTTAAATTTGCTATAAGAAAGTAGCTATATTAACCTCATAAACCAGTCGATAAAAACAACTACAAATTAAACATTAACGGTATGGAACCAACTCGAAAATTAATTTTCTTATAATCGACAAATGGAAAACTGCATTTTGTCGCAAAAAAGAAACAGAGCAATATAAAGAACACAGTGTAAGGAACGGTATCTCCAAACAGCGGTTGTGCGTTTAAAGCGCACATTTTTGCGTTAGGTGTTCTACGATTGTATTTCATCAAATTGTAATTAACTACTTCTTTGAACAGATGCAAGCAATAAGTCTTTACTTATGCAACACTTTACTCGTCTTAATAACCATAGTCTTTCTCATCTGCAGTCTGGATATAGGCCACCAAAGTCTCTCTATCTATCTCGATCGCGGGCCATCTTCACTTTTTTTCAAATATCCTTTTCCATGACTTTTCTCCAAGTCCTGCTAGGTCTACCTATAGATCGTATTCCACTGAGGGTCCTATTTCAACATCTTTCTTGTTTAACTCGTGCCTAGCTTTCTGAGTACATGACAAACCCATCGCCAGGTTCTCACTTCGATTTCCACCTCTACTTGTATTTAACACCACGAAAAACAACAAACTCATAGTGCTATTTCAATCTACCTGAACGTCATCATGCCGATCCTGAAGAAACCGTTATCGACCTCCAGGTCTTTGATCGTGTTGTAGGTAAAGTTTCTCATGAGGTCGTAGTTGTGGAGGCCGACACTGCCTGATGTGTCCAACAGGAACACGATATCTCCCTTGGAGTCGCACTCGCCTGGCGGGGTGTCAAAGTTTAAATTCGTTTTAACAGCTGAGTAGACTTTATAGGTGAAGAGAGAGAGAGAGATGTGATATGATAGGAGGTAAGGACAAGGGAACAGGTACGAAATGGAAAGAGAGGGAGTTAAGAATGTCAAAAAAGGACATAAAGAGGTGGAAAAAAAGAACAGCAGAAGGTGAAAACGGAGAAATAAAGAAAAAGGTAGATAGGTAGATAGGCAGATAGATAGGCAGATAGATAGATAGATAGATAGATAGATAGATAGATAGAAAGATTTATAACGTTTTAAGCTTAAGTGAAATTAGGAATTCGAACTAAATTGAAGAATTCTTTAAGTGGACATGGTCGGAAAAAAATACTTTCCGCTGGAATGATTCGAACAGTCGACTAAGGGAGCTTTGACACAGAACGTCTTGTTACTCCTAAGCATAGCTTATACCTGTTTGCCACTATGCTCCTCAAATAACAAGTTACATGGGGAAGGTATTTGTTGTTGATGTTATTAGTGGTTTCAATACAGAGTCGAAATTACCTGTGTATGGAGCGTATGTGACTGTTGTGGTTGTTGTTGTTGTCGTCGTGACTGGCATCGGTGGAGGCTCTGGGGAGAAAAGTTTATATGAGAATTTATTAGTTCAAGAAAGGAATGCCATGTTTTCTTCTAAAATACCTTAAAGCAACTATCTACAATTGAAAAAACTTTGCGATCTGAAAAGAAAAACAGGGACCTACCATAACAATTTTTAACTGAAAAGAGCGATAAGCTTGTAAAAAGATTGTTAAAGAGTATTTTCTTTTAAAAAATTTTCTGGTATTGTATAAAAAGAGGTGTATGTAAATATAATTTTTTTTTGCTGTTTTTTTTTTTCGTTGCAGGTGAAAGATAAGTTGAAATAAAATACATTNNNNTATTGTTCATAATTCTGCTAACAAAGGTCAATACGCCACTTGAAACCCAAATACCATTCAATCCAATTTACTATCTCAATACAATGTTTTAAAAACCAATGCTCAATCAGGCTGACAGATTTTCAACATGTTGTTCCGTGTGTGTAAATTGGGCACTGAATCGACGATTATACTTAAAATAATTTATTATGAGACCAGTAGAAAACTCGGCTTTAGATTTCGGTAAATGTAACATCAAAATAATTTATTTTTTACACATTAAGGCTGAATATCATTGAGGTTTCTCTGACAAAAAGAAAAGCTGATGTGTTTGGACTCACCGTTTTCTATGGTCATCTTAACAGTGAGACCCAGTTCGCTCATCTCTCCATCATCGTTCAAAAGTGTCCTGTATTTATAGAGTGGCTGAGAGCTGATCTTGTCCAGTTCAGTGCTGTCATCGAAGTTGAGACCGATCGCGAACACGTCTGTTCCCTTGTTCTTCAGCTTGGTGGCCGCCAATTCACTTCGGTCTGCGCTTAAGCTCTTTTCGTTGCCTTGAGTGATTGAAAAAAAAAGAGGAATTGAAAATGTGAATTATAAAGCCTATTGATAATAGAAGGCAGCAAAGAGTGTAATATACTTTGGTACAAAGATTATAGCACGCGGTTGTAACGAAGTTAGAGATTGTTTTAGTTTTGTTCCTTGGATATGCTATGTACATTGTAGGTCTAGATAAATGGTTCGCTTGCTTTGTTAGTGGAATGTGTGGGTAGCCGTGGATATAACTTATGGTTTTCACATTACCTAACTCTTTAAAATCTAGNACATTACCTAACTCATTAAAATCTAGAATGATCGCCTATTGTTAATTTTGTGGGTCTAGGCTTCTGGATTTATCTAGATTCCCACCTTCCGGTTCATTTACATAATGTTTGATGGCTTAGGAGGAATTTCGGGCGACTTATTTTTAACTTGGCTTGTGATTGGGCGTTGTTGCTGTGTTAGGCCACGCCTTCCCCAGCTTTCTTGCATAGGGTAGAATTTTCGAGCGATAGCCAGAACATGTTTTCTAGAAGTATGTTTTGCCTATAAATAGAGCTCGCGCGGTTAATTAAAGGACTGATAGGATAGAATACTGGATGAAGAGAAAGTGAGTAGTTTGATTAGATCTACGATTTGTTTATGTTAGACACTGGCAATTCAACTGTTATTGTTTTCGACTGCCGCTGGATGTAAATACTGTTTCGTGTTGATTTCTTCGTTTTGAGTTGAATAAACTTATTTTCTACGTTCTTCAAACGACTTTTCACGTTTCCAAGATTTTAAAATACTCACAAGTCTCGCATCAGGAGTTTTATTCGTTCACTCGACTATTATTTCTGGTGTTTGTGACAACGGTCGTGTAGGGTCTACAAGCATACAACTATTTGTCCATTGAATATCCGAATATTGAATATTTGCTCAATTAGACCTATATTCAGATAACCGTTATTTTTTTCTTTTCTAATTTTTGGATGAAACGAGTTTTAGGTCGGACGAAACTTATAATAATACGACCAATTTGGGACTTAAAACTGGCCTAACCTGTCAGCAATAAAACGATACCGACTAGTTTTAAGCCGGTCTCAACTGATGTCGATACTCCAGAGACTTAAAGCTAGCCTAAACTGTCAGCAATAAAACGATATCAACTAGTTTTAAGCCGGTCTTAACTGATAGCGATAACCCAAAAACTTTAAACTGGCCTAACCTGTCAACAATAAAACGATATCAACTAGTCTTAAGCCGGTCTCAACTGATGGCGATACACCAAAAACTTTAAGCTGGACTAACCTGTAAGCAATACGACGTAGTTGTGAGCTTTGGGTCGATCTCCGCGAGATGGTGTGAACATGTTGCGTCTGACGTAGTCAAAGGCCCCAGCCACGTTAGGGTTGCCCCTGCTTGGTCTGTTGCGAATGTTCTCCAGGCCTTGGACAACTTGATCTTGGAAGTTGTATCTGTGGTGTTACAGTAACAAACGGAGTAAGGTATGCCCTGTATTACACATGGAAACTGTATCTGTGGTGTTACAGTAACAACATAATTAGGCATGTTTTGTAGTACCCGCGCTTATCCCAAAACATAAGTAACCAAAGTAGTTCGACATTGCAAAAAAATACAAGTGATGAAAAGAGATTAAGTGAATTTGCATTAGAACTGTCACTAATCTTTGGAAAAGTGGGAAAAAAGCTTACGAGATGCAAGGCTTTTACATCATCCTCATTGACATTGATGACAGGAACGAAGGACAAAAATACGGAGGTTAGTAATCCAAAGTTTGAAAGGAAGGAAGGGCGTTTGTTATTTTCATTTCTTTTTTTTTCTTTTTTGAATCAACAGAGATGCAAGTAAACTTCACGGAGCTCCGTTACAAATTAGAAAACTATCTCCTCCTTTCTGAGACAGATTGGCCCAAAGAACACTCCAAACACCATTTTTTATTTTTTTACTTATCTGTATTACGTAGTGGAGTTCCTACCTGTTGAGGTCAAATTGTGACCTTGAACTTGTGCCAAAGGTCATGGCGCCTGCGCGCCACACTCCAGAATCAACGTCGATCTTGTCTGCGAACTTGCGCATGAACTCCTTCTCCCAGTTGAAGATGCGGTCATCCACAGAGGCATCCATCATGAAAATGATGTCATAGCCAGTTTCACTGTACACTGGAGAAGCAAGTGGGTATTCGTGAGATCCCGGTTAATACAATATAAATTGGATTTTTACCACGTACGCCGCAGTTAAAAAAAACTCAATAACTGGTTTAATAATTATGGTCATAGTGGATACATTTCTAATGAGAATTCTGTAAAAAGAAAACTATTTAAATTATTATTCATAACTTATGAATTTTCTGCACTTACCTTGAAGGAATACAAAATTAGTGAAATCAAAAAATAACTTTGCTTTTTTAACAGAAAATAAAGTCATACCATTCTTAACAGTATGTTTTAACATTTATGCCTGGGGAAGTAAGAAAATCTTCTCTATTTTTACACAGGTAGTAAGCATACAATCTAAAATATCGACTGTATCACTCACCAGGGAATCGACGGGGTGTTGTTGTTGTCGTCGTCGTTGTAGTAGTTGTTGTTGTGGTAGGGGGCGTAGTGGTTGTTGTGGTTGTCGTTGTCGTTGCTGGTTATGGTATCAAACAGGACAAAAGTAAAAACATATTACAGAAAAAGGAAAAATTATTTTATCCATTCTTCTTAAACACACACAAACACCCTTTCATGCTTCGATAAGGAAAGTTAAGGGACCCTAATTGGTTTAAAAGGATACCATCCAATGCTTCATATTGACTAATCAAGTACACGCAATTTCTCAATGTGGTTTCAAATTTAAAGAGATTATAATATCATCAAAATCAGAAATCAATCAACTTCGAAAGTAAATCTGTCCATTAGTTAAATTGTACAACCTGTTAGTGAGAAAAGGAGGTCAAATTATACACACTTCCGCCTATCATTTTTAAGAAGGCAGGCGGAGGACCACACGTACGTACGCAAAATAGTTTCGTCTATATTACATATTGAATCAAGTATAAATTCGGACAAATCTAGATCCCATGCTTAGATTAAGAGTCTACAATTTGACTTTAATCTAGGAATCAATTAGGAGTCTAGAGTCTGTATTAGGCCTATATCTAAGGCTTAGGTTTCGGGCGCCATTTTTTGTAGGATTTTCACGCGTGTTGAAAAACTCATTAAAAAACCTTTGACAGTTCAAACGAGGAGACGCAATACAAAATGGTTTAAAACGTTATTTTTTTAATTTTCTTTGTGTTGTTTACAGAGATATTTTACAGGTTAAAATTAAAATGCAAGGTAAAAATAAAACTTACTTGTTGGCGGTGGGACAGTGAATTCCTCTGTAAAAAGAACAAAAAGCATTAAATTTAGTCAAAAGAAAAGAAATTTTTAATACTTTACTTTAAAAGTAGTAGCCGTGAAAGCAGTCGTAGTAGTAGTAGAAGTAGTAGTAGAAGTAGTAGTAGTAGTAGTAGTAGTAGTAGTAGTAGTAGTAGTAGCAGCAGCAGCAGTAGTAGTGATAGCAGAATTAGCAGCAATAGTATCAAAATGTATAATTATTATCTTACTGGGACAGGCTGCAGCGAAGAGGGTCTCGTCAATCTTCGCGAGCGCATTAAAATCGGGAACGTTAAAGCTGTTCTCTGAGGCCGGGGCAGTGGCTATTCCTCTCAACTCCCTTGTATCGGTGAGACCCACACCGATAGTGTAGATGTGGATGCCATCGTCGTGAGCGGCATTGGCGAATGGGATCGTGTTCTCGGGGTGAATGGTCGATACGCCATCTGCACAAACGGAGGAGCATTGAATGAATTATAATCAATACCGTAAAATTCCAATCCCTTATGCGTATACACTTATTATAGATGTGATTAGATTCTACATTCGAAGCTATGCCAACCATAAGTTTTGAAGGCGATGACCATTAGTTTCACTCCCCCAAAATGAAACCAATAGTAAACAATATTAGTCGTAGTGCTGAAAAACTATGATGTCCTATATACGGTATGGTTCTGCCTGATGTAAACGTCTTATGTATCTGTCAATATGCTTAACACTAAATTTAATGGAATTTTCCAAAACATTGATTGAAACCTACAAAATTTTGTTAATTTAATTTCCCTGCTGTTATTTGTTTCAAAACTGTTTAAAAAACTCTATGTAGATTACTATTTACAAAGATTGTTTCATTGGCGAGGCATAAATTCTTCGTGCCGCTAACACTAGCGAACAAAACTCCTTTTTTTTCCTTTTTTAATAAAAAAACCAATATAATTACGTGCAATAGCAAGTGAATTTGTAAAATCATATAAAGCACAAGATGTTCACTGAGGAACTTTGCTTTTTTTAGGAACATAAAAACATTGCTTATTAGTAGAAATGCGATACTTCAGATGGCGTGCTGATTTTTTTTTGTATTGAAACTGTTTGCAATAAGGGAGCAGATATCCAAGAGCTACATGCAGTCTGCCCCTTACCTGTCAATCTAAATACTAAAACAGAGTTCAAGTTCACAACACTTGGGGTATATCTATAAAGTAGATAAGGACCCAAAAAGGATGCAAGTTAATCTGTACAATCTTAATAAAAGGTTTTTTAAAAAAAGCAGATTCATAACCTATCACTCCTTGAAACAAGAAAAAATGAATAAAATACATAGAACAATGGAGATATTAACCATTCTGGACTTTAACTAAAGACAAGATTAAATTGTATAATTATGAAGTGTGGCAGAGTGGTTAGCGCGTCGGACTCGAGATCTGGAGGTCGCAAGTTTGATTCCCGACCATGCCATGTTGCCATTGCCTTGGGAAAGCAATGTACACTAACTTTCCCCGAGTCCGCCCACCTGTAAAATGGGTACCCAGCTGCAGACATATCTTGAATTTGTGATATGCGCCTGCAACACCCTGCATATGGGTTAAAAGTGGCCTTCAAATATACTGGTCTGCTGGGGCATTAGTGGCGCTGCTCTGTGGCGACACAGTAACGCTGAGTAACGATGCCAAATTTCCCGAAAGGATTAATACAACGTTAGTGTATATATATATATATAAATAAATAAATAAAATGATGGGATTATGAGCCTTTACCTGTCAACACAATGGCCACGTTGGGAACGTCAGGACGGTCTCCGTTGACTGGGGTAAACATCTTATTCCTCATGATGTCCAACGCCTCGGCTGTGTTGGTCCTGCCAATCAGTTTCTTTACGCGGTTCACGGCCCGCAGGATCTTGCGTTTGGACTTAAATTTCTTGAGGTGAAGATTGATTTTCACTTCGGAGGCGAACGTAAGAATACCGATCCTTACGGCGCCAGAATCAACATCTGCCTTGTCAATAAACGCTCTCACAAAACGCAAAATCTGAGACAAAAGATAAAAAAATAAAACAACCACTGAATATTTTATTATTCTGCTTCTCTTTATTACATGTAAAGTGTTACATAAAATTGTTTGACCATGTAAAACCTGATTTCTTAGAAACGCTTCTAAAGCTTTTTATTTCCCTGTGACCTATTAAACCCTTTTAAGTTAAAAGAATGAAATTCACAAAATATCAATGTATGATAGTATTCCAAAACAGTTTTTTAGAAACCCTCTGAAATTCAGAGAAAATTTGGACAATAAACGACAAATAAGGTTATTAAGGTATCGGATGCATTCTGTATTCGTAAAGGCGAGAGGTTTCTAGGAAGACCACCTTTCTCGGTCAATACCAGATGAAGTTAGACTACAGGGAAAGAAAGATCTCACACAGCTTAGGTCAGTCGCGTAAGACAAAAAACAGTCGATTGAAAAGGTTGTCAGGCGCGGGGTAACCTATAGGCGAATCCGGTTCCTAGTCCTAGTTCATTATAATAAAAATGGCCCTTAGTTGTTCAATAACCAGAGTCTTTACCTTCCTGAAATCGGGTTCGTGGACACTGGAGGAAGAATCCAGGACAAAGATGAGATCAGCCCTGCTGAGCAGACAACCTGGTCAAAGGGAAGATCACAGTCCAGTAAAATAAATTATTTATAATTACTTCATGGAAACAATAATAATTTTGTTAGTAATAATTATAGTAATAATAGTATTATTAATAATAAAGAGAATAATAATTACAAT